>CM064502.1:50229299-50291799 GCA_032716605.1 Paralithodes platypus
CCACCAACACAGTAAATAAATTTCACTTACCCCGTTCTGATGTTGTAAGGTGAGTGGAGTTGTGGCCGGGAGGGATTGGTCATTGAAGACGTGGATTATACCGGTGACACACAGACACATATGACCAAGACAGTCACAGTGAAGGCAGGTGTGGCCATTGAAGATACAGTAGGTGTGATTGAAGGCAGGTGTGGCCATTGAAGATACAGTAGGTGTGATTGAAGGCAGGTGTGGCCATTGAAGATACAGTAGGTGTGATTGAAGGCAGGTGTGGCCATTGAAGATACAGTAGGTGTGATGGAAGGGCAGGTGTGGCCATTGAAGATACAGTAGGTGTGATTGAAGGCAGGTGTGGCCATTGAAGATACAGTAGGTGTGATTGAAGGCAGGTGTGGCCATTGAAGATACAGTAGGTGTGATTGAAGGCAGGTGTGGCCATTGAAGATACAGTAGGTGTGATTGAAGGCAGGTGTGGCCATTGAAGATACAGTAGGTGTGATTGAAGGCAGATGTGGCCATTGGAGATACAGTAGGTGTGATTGAAGGCAGGTGTGGCCATTGAAGATACAGTAGGTGTGATTGAAGGCAGGTGTGGCCATTGAAGATACAGTAGGTGTGATTGAAGGCAGGTGTGGCCATTGGAGATACAGTAGGTGTGGTGCCAAAACAGCCGCATTGAAGGCAGGTGTGGCCATTGAAGATACAGTAGGTGTGATTGAAGGCAGGTGTGGCCATTGAAGATACAGTAGGTGTGATTGAAGGCAGGTGTGGCCATTGAAGATACAGTAGGTGTGATTGAAGGCAGGTGTGGCCATTGAAGATACAGTAGGTGTGATTGAAGGCAGGTGTGGCCATTGGAGATACAGTAGGTGTGATTAAAGGCAGGTGTGGCCATTGAAGATACAGTAGGTGTGGTGCCAAAACAGCCGCATTGAAGGCAGGTGTGGCCATTGAAGATACAGTAGGTGTTGTGCCAAAACAGCCGCATTGAAGGCAGGTGTGGCCATTGGAGGTAAGAGGACGCAGAACAGTTGACGATGATGCCAGTTTGGAGAAAATGGGAAGGAAGGAAAACTAACATTAATCCTTTAACTTACGATTTCTATTCTTGCTAACACTAGACGAAATTATTCAACTTGAGAAGGTCTTGTGTGAATCTGTGTGAATTCAAAGGGGGGTCACCGGCTTTTCTTTTATCTTTCTCTCCTTTTCTCTCTTTCCCTGGCTTGTATCCATTCGGCCCCATTCAGCCAACTGTCTTAAAACGTTTATCACCATCCAGGTGTCGATTTCTTCCTGGCGAGCGATAGCGAGCCAGCATTGTATGGGCAAATCCGGCTTCGCCGGAGAAATTTTTCTATCGAAAAATGTACAAATTTAGCTTGCTGTCATAACAAATATATATATATGCTGGCTCGCTACCGCTCGCCAGGAAAATATTAACACCTGGATGGGGGTAAACGTCTTAAAACAAGGCTGAATGGGGCCGAATGGATACAAACCAAAGAGAGAGGAAAAGAAAGAGAAAAAAAAGCGAGGTGGGCTCCCTTAAGCTAAAGGCATCAAATGCCGTTACTCGAAGCAAAGAGGGCTTTTTCTTACAGTGAAATAATGTATATTTTATGCAAAATATACAAGTAAATGGATCAATAGATGTTATTTTTTATTATTATTATTATTATTATTATTATTATTATTATTATTATTATACACTTAATCAATTCTTATAACATCCAATTGGAATATTGTAACTCTTTTCTACTCCAAAACTAAATTGTTAAAATATTGCCTTGATTCTCTGGAATCACCGCGGGGCACTCCATTGTAAAGATGGACTCGCAAGAATACAATTTATGACAAGCTTTCGGCAACTTTGGACTGTCAGCTTCTTAATTAAACTTTAATAAAAACATGTTGCCTATAACAATCAAAATACAGACAAAATACCTTCAGTCTAGTCGCCGATATCAGTGAAAAATAGTATGTAGGTGTCAGAAAATACGATCAAGTGTATCAGCTTCAATGGTATTGTATATATGATCAAGTGTATCAGCTTCAATGGTATTGTATATATGATCAAGTGTATCAGCTTCAATGGTATTGTATATATGATCAAGTGTATCAGCTTCAATGGTATTGTATATATGATCAAGTGTATCAGCTTCAATGGTATTGTATATATGATCAAGTGTATCAGCTGCAATGGTATTGTATATATGATCAAGTGTATCAGCTTCAATGTATTGTATATATGATCAAGTGTATCAGCTTCAATGGTATTGTATATATGATCAAGTGTATCAGCTTCAATGGTATTGTATATATGATCAAGTGTATCAGCTTCAATGGTATTGTATATATGATCAAGTGTATCAGCTTCAATGGTATTGTATATATGATCAAGTGTATCAGCTTCAATGGTATTGTATATATGATCAAGTGTATCAGCTTCAATGGTATATATATGATCAAGTGTATCAGCTTCAATGGTATTGTATATATGATCAAGTGTATCAGCTTCAATGGTATTGTATATATGATCAAGTGTATCAGCTCAAGGTCTTGTATATATGATCAAGTGTATCAGCTTCAATGGTATTGTATATATGATCAAGTGTATCAGCTTCAATGGTATTGTATATATGATCAAGTGTATCAGCTTCAATGGTATTGTATATATGATCAAGTGTATCAGCTTCAATGGTATTGTATATACGATCAAGTGTATCAGCTTCAATGGTATTGTATATATATATACTCAGAGCCGCAGTTGCGTATCAAGTAGTGTAATAGTGCTTTCTAATTTTAAGGGGGCCCACCTCGCTTTTTTTTTCTCTTTATCTCCCTCTCTCTTTGGCTTGTATCCATTCGGCCTCATTTATCTTACTATTTTAAGACGTTTACCCCCATCCAGGTGTCAATATTTTTCTGGTGAGCGGTAGCGAGCCAGCATATATATATTTTTGTTTTGAGAGTAAGCTAAATTTGTACATTTTTCGATAGAACAATGTCTCCGGCAAAGCCGGATTTCTCCATACAATGCTAGCTCGCTAACGCTCGCCAGGAAGAAATTGACACCTGGATGGGTATAAAAGTCTTAAAACAGTAGGATGAATGGGGCCGAATGGATACAAGCCAGAGAAAGAGAGAAAAGGAGAGAAAGATAAAAAAAGAAGGTGACCCCCCTTAATAATACACAGTGACAATTGGAAGATGCAGATCAAATTTGCAGTAACAAAATAGAAAAATACAATAAAGGAATGACAAGGAAGGAAACAATTCTAAAATTGGAAGGAGTTGACTGAGCTGAGGTGCATTATCAGGATTGACACAATTTAATTCAGTTCCTTTCTTTCGTAATATAGGCTACACTAAATGACTATAAGGGAGGTCAGACGGTATTGTGCAGCATAATTTACTGGTTCGGCTCAATGGTTTAAGGAGGGGGTTTAGTTTGTTCTCTAAACCTTTATCAAACTTTAAAAAAAAAAAAAAAAAATCTATATAAATTCGTAATTTTTTTGGTAGAAAAATGTCAAGGCCGAAGGCCGATTCCTCTTCAAATACAGGCTCGCTATCGCTCGCCAGGAAAAAGTCGACACTTAAATGGCACGAAAGGACTTAATATTGGCAAAGAAATGGGGCATAAGGTCTGAAAATCGCCAAACTAATGGGGTGAATGTCTTGAAATCTCATAACTAATAGGGCTAAACATGAGGGAGGAGGAGGACTCGCAAAACCAGCTGCCTCCCCTTAACAAATAAGTTTCAATACACTAATAATACTGTATGATAATGAGTTGCTAGTCTGAGTATACCCAATATAATCTAATTATTTATTTATTTGAAGTTGATCGTGAGAGAGAGAGAGAGAGAGAGAGAGAGAGAGAGAGAGAGAGAGAGAGAGAGAGAGAGAGAGAGAGAGAGAGAGAGAGAGAGAGAGAGAGAGAGAGAGAGAGAGAGAGAGAGAGAGAGAGAGAGAGAGAGAGAGAAAGAGAGAGAGAGAGAGAGAGAGAATGTACGGTGAGCATGGCTGCAATGTGAGGTATTGGCTTAATTGTTAATATGACAAGTTTCTAAGTAATGTTTATTTCCTATCATCATTGGATATTTCCTATCCAAAGATGGCATGGATCCTTCAGTGAGCCTGATGGCTGATCTTGACTTTGGGTCTTTTCTTTCTAATTATAAAAATATCAAAATATATCAAACTAAGGATTTTCTTGATTATGATAGTTAAAGTTAAAGTTGGGATAATTTTGATTATTTACAAAATACCAAGTAAAGAAATTGTGCAAGTACTCTATTACTGTCTTGAGAGCGTAATGCATAAATGCGCGGAATTTCGGTGTGAGTGTCCTAGGTTCGAGTCCTTAGAGTGCCACGTGTATTTGTTGATTTCATTAATTGAGTTTAGAAGTGAAGTTGGTTGGTGAAAACCTATAATAAACAATGCATTAGGAGTAGCAATATATACTAAACGTGAATTTGGTTTGAAGGAGCAAGTCATGACTGAAAAAAAATTGAAAGGTGGCTTCGTAATCCAAAGAAAAAAACAGTTAGACTAAATTAAGAGTGAGTAAAATGTGCCTTACAAATCTAGATTACAGGAGACATACATACAGACATCCTGATAAACTAAAGCCGGTATCACACGAGCGCTTTTTCCCTCAACATTTATGCTCAACACTGGTCTGACAGCTTATGAGGTAAACATTTCAAATATTTTGGTCACCTAAATTAATCTATCATTAGTCTAGTTTCCGATACCAGTGTAAAATATTCCAGAAATGTTGCCAGAAATTTTTTGATTATCGAATGTTGACAATAAAAGCTCTCGTATGATACCGGCTTAATGCACGAGTCACACGAGTAGTTTCAACGACGGATGCATCGGAATCACAATATTTGACTGAAAACATTAGAGAACAAAAGTGTATTATCCGATAATCATCACCTTCATTATGACTACTATGAATAACGTAGGTCAAAATCTTGAAACCATCGATTTAAATCAAGACTAAATACCAGGCATTCCATAAAACTGCCTTTTCACTCGTAGAGGATGCCAGAATTCGAATACAAATTTGATGTTGATACTTTCAATTATAAATCGCTAAATTCGCTACCTCGAGACAATTGTATTTAAGGGGGAATGGTTCACTTTTTGGTCGATTTTTCATTTATCAATTATTTTTCTAGTTTCCTCCCTAGACCTCCATCAAACTTAAACAAAATATCCATTAGATCCCCCTTCTAGATTAATTTGTAAATTTTTCGGTAGAAAAATGTTCCGGCCAAAGACCGGTTCTTCTAAAATTACAGGCTCACTATCGTTCGCCAGGAAAAAAATCGACACCAAAATAGCACGAAAGGTCTTAATATTAACAAGAACATGGGCGGAAAGTCTTAAAATCGACAAATTAATGGGGCGAACATCTTAAAATCGTAAAATTAATGGGGCTAAACTGAGGAAGAGGGGGGGGGGGGACCAGAAAAACAACCCATCTCCCCTTAACTTAAGGGGAGATATCCAATTGAGGGATTTTTTTCTGGACTCCTTTCTCCCTCATGTTTAGCCCCATTGTTTTTCTAATTTTAAGACGTTCGCCCCATTATTTTGACGATTTTAAGAACTTTCGACCCATTTCTGTCAATTTTAAGACCTTTCGTGCCATTTAGGTGTCGATTTTATCCTGGCGAGCGATAGCGAGCCTGTAATTTAAGAGGAACCGGCTTTCATCCGGGACATTTTTCTACCGAAAAATGTACAAATTTATCTTGAAAGGGGCTCAAGGGGGTGTAATTTTAAGCTTGATGGAAGTCTAGGGAATCAACTAAAAACCTCCCCTTAACCCCCTCGGTACCGGCGACGTCTTTTATATTATATTCTTGCTATATTTAGACGATGTTGTGCAGTTTAAGAAGGACCTGTGGTAGTTAAAGGGTTAAGTGAGATCGTTCAAAGCCTGTTAACTGCTGGAGGCCCTTTTTAACCCTTTGAAGCTCTGACGCGTTTTAGCAGTTTATTTTGGCTATCATTAGACGATTTTATGCAGCTTAGGAAGTATCTATGGGTATTAAAAGGGTAAATAATATCTCAATCAACCCTTTGAATTCCGTAGACTGTTGCTAATCTGAATAAATCGTCTAATAGTAGCCAGAAAACAGAACAGAAACGCGTATTGGAGCTTGAAAGGGTTAAAATGAATAACATCAGCAAATAGTAACCAGAATAAAGTTAAAAGGACGGCACCGGTACTGAAGAGGTTAACCCCTTCTGTACCGGCGACATCTTTTAAATTTTATTCTGTGTAGTTTCAGACGATTATATTCAATTTAAAAAGGTCCTCCTGCGATTAACAGGCTTTGCACTATCTCCCTTACCCCTTTTTGCTACCACAGATCCTTCTTAAACTGCACAAAATCTTCTAGATATAGTTGAAATATTGCCCCATACATCCTCGGTAGTGTAAGGGTTAAGAAGGACTGGCCAAAATATTAATAGGGGAGGTTTTTAGTGGATTCCCTAGACTTCCATCAAGCTTAAAATTACTCCCCCTTGACCCCCTTTCAAGATAAATTTGTACATTTTTCGGTAGAAAAATGTCCCGGCCCAAGGCCAATCCCCTTAAATTACAGGCTCGCTATCGCTCGCCAGGAAAAAATCGACACCTAAATGGCACGAATGGTCTTAAAATTGACAGAAATGGGGCGAGGGTTCTTAAAATCGCCAAACTAATGGGGCAAGCGTCTTTAAATCTCACAAGCAATGGGGCTAAACATGAGGGAGAAAGAGGTTCAGAAAAAAATCCTCCAGGTGGAAATCTCCCCTTAATTGAAATAAGCCAAATATTCACGACTGCAGGTAACTAGAATGTAACAAAATTGGACTCGTCTCATAAGGGGGTAGTACTCGCTTTTTATGGACCCCCTTCTCCCTCATGTTTAGCATATTAGTTTTGAGGTTTTATGACGTTCGTTCCGTTAGCTTGGCGATTTTGAGGCCTTTCACCTCATTTTCTTTTCAATACTAAGACCTTTCGTGCCCTCTAGGCGTCGAGCGAAAGCGAGCCTCTAATTTCTACCGAAAAATGTACAAATTTATCTTGAAAGGGGGTCTAGGAGGTGTTTTTCTAAGCTTGATGGAGGTCTAGCGAGGAAACTCAAAAATATAATAATATATAAATATATACAGCAAAAACCAAGCAGTACCTTCTTAAAGGGGGTGACCTACTTTTTGTTATTTGTGTCCTTTTCTCTCTTTATCTGGCTTGTATCCATTCAGCCCCATTCAGCCAACTATTTTAAGACGTTTATCCCCATCGATTTCTTCCTGGCGAGCGATAGCGAGCCAGCATTATATGAAGGAATCCGGCTTCGCCGGAGAAATTTTTCTATCGAAAAATTTACAAATTTAGCCTGCTGTCAAACAAATAAAAAATATGCTGGCTCGCTACCGCTCACCAGTAAAAACTTGACACCTGGATGGGGATAAACGTCTTAAAACAGTAGGCTGAATGGGGCCAAATGGATACAAGCAAGAGAAAGATAGAAAAGGACAGAACCAAAACAGGTCACCCCCCCTTAAAGGTACTCGTACTCGTAGGGTGTTATGATAGAGATATATAGTAAAGAGAGTAACTGACCGATCTAGCGTTGACTTCAGCATGGTGGGTGCCTGCTAGTAGCTTCACCACCTCTGTCCGACCATGTTTGGCTGCCCAGTGCATCGCAGTCTGAAACACAAACAAAAAATGCAATTAATTATTATGTTTTTTACACCAACCAATTTCACATCTAAACTCAATTAATGAAATCAACAAATACATGTGGCACTCCGAGGACTCTAACCCAGGATACTCACATCGAAATTCCGCGCACTATGCATCAAGACAGTTATATATATATATATATATATATATATATATATATATATATATATATATGATTATATATATTATATATATTATAAGAATATACTATCTCAGAGTACTACCATCAAAACTACTAAAGAAAAAAAAAAACAAAAAAAACAAAAAACAATCATTACTATTCTATCTCAGAATATTGCCATCAAAACCTGTAACAAAAACAAAATAATTAACAAATACAAAATCTATTTATCAGAAGCCATCTTCATCTCAAAATATCACAATAAATATTTAGTAAATCAGCATACACTATTTAAATTATTTACAATTTAAGGGAGCCCACCTCGCTTTTTTTCTCTTTCTCTCCCTCTCTCTTTGGCTTGTATCATTTCGGCCCCATTCAGCCTACTGTTTTAAGACGCTTACCCCCATCCAGGTTTCAATATTTTCCTAGTGAGCGGTAGCGAGCCAGTATATATAGGTTTTTGTTTTGAGAGCAAGCTAAATTTGTACATTTTTCGATAGAAAAATGTCTCCGGCGAAGCCGGATTTCTCCAGACAATGCTGGCTAGCTATCGCTCGCCAGGAAGATATCGACACCTGGATGGGGATAAGCGTCTTAAAACAGTTGGCTGAATGGGGCCGAATGGATACAAGCCAGAGAAAGAGAGAAAATGTGAGAAAGAGAAAACAAAAACAGGCGACCCCCCCTTAACTTCATTAGCATTATATTGCTCGTCCATCAGCTCTCAAGGGAAAATATTACTGAAATTGTAAGTTGGAATGGTTACAAAACAAACTTTATTTGCTACTTCACCCTTTAAATACCAGCGACGTGTTATATTTTATTATAGCTATATTTAGGCGATATTATGCAGCTTAAGAAGGAACTGTCGTAGTTAAAAGGGTTGCTTGAAATAGTTCGAAGCTTTATTATTGCTAGAGGTCCTTCCTAAGCTAAATAAAATCGTCTAACCATAGCCTGAATATAATCAAAAGAATGTCACCGGTACTGAACGGGTTAACAAAAATGTATATGAAATAACTCAGGATCCCTTAAAACGAAATCAACTAGTGGCGCACGAGAGAAAACGTAAAGGCAAGGGTAAACTTATGTAAATGTTAATGCTTGTTTTTTTGGTCTATATATTTGATTTTTAATTTATTATTGAGTTTCCTCACTAGACCTCCATCAAGCATAAAAAACCACCCCCTAGACTTCCTTCAAGATAAATGTGTACATTTTTCGATAGAAAAATGTCCCGGCCGAAGGCCGGTTCCTCTTAAAATTACAGGCTCGCTAACGCTCGCCAGGAAAAAATCGACACCTAAATAGCACAAAAGGTCTTGAAATTGACAAAAAAATGGGGCGAAAGGTAGCAAAATCGCCAAACTAATGTAAAGAACGTCTTAAAATCTCAAAACTAATATGCTAAACACGAGGGAGAAAAAGGTCCAAAAAAAGCGAGTAGTATCCCCTTAAATACAATCTGTCAACCCAGTTCCGTAGAGTATTGGGTTGGTAATTGAGTTACACAGCATTTCAAGGAATAGTTAGTATCTCAAAAGCCTTGTACTCTATTCCAAGGAGATACACTACATAAAAACAAAGGGATTAGACGCTACATATTAAAGAAATTACTCTACCGAAGAATTAGTAAGGTGTAAATTATATTCATAGTGACGTGACTATATGAATAGAGCGAATATGCCCTCACAACGTTTACAAAGTTATTAATGAAGATATACGACAACTTCGCTTCTCTCTTGGGTATTATTAACCTGAAATGGATTCCAGAGTCGAAAGTGTCACAATACAAAATAAAAATATAAGTTGGTGGGTATCATTTAAAAAAAATAAAATAAAGTACCGGTACTTACAACTCCCCATGACAGTATCACCAGTTATTCAAATATTACATATCTAAAAGTTTCAGCATACACTACTGTTAAACCTATTTGCCGCTATAACTTCCGACTTGAAAGAGAAAGAGAGAGCGAATGTTATCCTGTGAGAAAATCATCTCTTCTTAACCCGGCGAGCGCGCGCAGGGTGTAGTGAACACCACACTTCTGGGCGGCAATATTAAGCTCCATTCCCGCCTATAATCGTCATTTTACGATAAATATCGTTATTACTTATTCATACGAGCCTATTTTACGTTTAATATGAAGATAGTAACATGTAACAGCAATAAAACAAGTGGGAATAGTGTTTGGAGGGTGAAAATCGCAAATTATTGCCGACCATTCATTCATGAGGTGAGAGACACGCGAGGCCTACACCCTGCTCTCTCGATGCCTGGAGGGAAACTGAAGCCTGTCTCTCTCTCTCTCTCTCTTTCCCACGCATAGACACAGGCAAGACCACACCCTAGGACTGGCTTGGAGATGTTTACATGAAAATATACCAATGAATAAGGGAATAACAGGGAAAATAGGTGATAATTGAAGGGGGGAAGGAGGAGATTTTGACAGATGTGGAGTAGTAATAGGAGGTATGGAGGGAAATTATCTCACTTAATAACCATTTCACTTATTTTAAGTGCTACTGGGGTCTTTTAAAAGCTTTTTTTTAGGCCTTACCTCTTAAGAGGGTCCTCGCCCTTGCCCACCAAAATCTCTTAGGAGTGTTCTCGCCATTCCCGGGTTAAGGGGGCTCACCTGCTTTTTTTATCTCCTTTCCTCTCTTTCTCTTTCCCTGGCTTGTATTCATTCGGCCCTATTCAGCATACTGTTTTAAGATGTTTATCCCCATCCAGGTTTCGATATCGCTCGCCAGCATTGTATGGCAAAATCCGGCATTGCCGGAGAAATTTTTCAGGTCTAATAGTAAGATTTGAATGTCAGATAGTGTTATTCAGGTCTAATAGTAAGATTTGAATATCAGATAGTCTTATTCAGGTCTAATAGTAAGAGTTGAATATCAGATAGTCTTATTCAGGTCTATTAGTCAGTAAGTTTTTATTTGGGGTTCCGCTGTCTTCATTAGAATTTCTGTCTTTACCACCTCGTTTGTATCGTAATGTCGGTCTGGTTATTGTATCTATGTAAATCAATCTCTCAATCTCTCTCTCTCTCTCTCTTCACACACATACAATATGATTTATATATATATATATATATATATATACTGTATAGGCTATCTCCCATTCAGTAACAGTGATATCCTTTTCATTATAATATGGCGACTAATAGACGATTTTATCCAGTTTAGGAAGGATGTCTACCCGTGAAAAAGATTACGTACTACAGTATCTCAATTAACCCCTTTAACGACCATATATCCTTCCTAAGCTTCAAAAACTCGTCTAAATGAAGCCGAAATAAAAACTAAAAGACGTCGCTGGTACTGTAAGGGATATATATATATATATATATATATATATATATATATATATATATATTCTATATCGTACAGTACCCCACATATCAGTTCATCTATCACCTCTCTCGTTCAATCAAGCAAACAATATATTCAACACTCCAGCTCCCTATCAACCCACCAATCAATCTATCCACCTTCATTTCAAACCACTAAATCATTTATCCAGCTCTTTCTCAACACACCAACCAATCTGTCCACCTCCTTCTCCGCCCACTAAAACATGTATTTACCTCCCCTCAATCTACCAATCAATATGTTCACATCCCTCTCAACCCACCAATCACTCTATCCATCTTACTGTCTTACCAAATAGTCTATAAATCCATTTTCTCATCCACCAATCCATGTATCTACCTCTCGACCCACTAATCCATTTATCTATCCACCAATTAACCTCCCTCACAAGCCACTAATCCATAAATTTGTTGATTTACCTTACGACTCACTAAGCCATCTACCTTTCTATCCATCTATTCACTTTTCCCTCAATCCACCAAGCTATCCATTGTGCAATCTCTATGTTCTCCAGTCCGTCTGCATTTTGGAACCTTTGTGAGGCCCTCTGCAATATTGAGCCAGCACCGTGTAGCGTCAAAAATGCACCAAATTCTGTTCTATTGTTTACACCTATTTTATTCGCTATGCTGCAGCCAAGGCCCAAAAAGGAGGAACACCCGGCGAACGTCCTTCAATAATTTCGGCTGTATAAAATTTTACTGTTTGGGAGTCAACCCCCTGGAGGATTTTGGGTTTAATAGCGGGGATGTTTATTATTATTATTATTATTGTTGTACTTATTTCTAAATACACTGTTCTACTAGGGTTGGAACAATTCGACAGTTGTCTTGAAATTTGTAGTTTTATTTAACAAACTCCCATGGTAGCCATAATCCCCATAGCAATTGATTCTCTGTTCGGGTCAAAATGAGTTCAAGCTATTATTTGAATACCTACGACGGCCCACTATAGTTAGTACTTCGGAATTGTTTTTATTTATTTTTTCTATGTGAATGAGGGAGACAAAAGGCATACCTGCCTGCAGCGAGTGCCTCCCCCAGTTTTGAAAGAGTGACAGGGCCAAAATCAAGGAACGTTCGAGCTAAAATGCTTGGACACACAGTGTTTGAAGCAATTTAAGTCATAGGAAGAGGAAAGACTGATTCTGGGAGAGAGTTCCAGAGCTCAGTAGTTGAATAGAAGAAAGTCTGAGAATAGCATTTCACTCTTGGGTTGGAGAGTTGGACAGAGTAGGGGTGGGATTGTGTTGCAAGGCGGGTACTACGTACCTTACGTAGAGGAGGTGGTATACACTGGGAAAGCTCCGAGGAACGCTGATTATTGTAGTAGCGATAGAATAGTGAGAGATGCAACATTGCGGCGAAGAGAGAGAGAGATTGCAGAGAGTTGGTTAGTGGATGGGAGTTAATGATACGATTGTACACCACTTTGTAACTGTCACCTTAATAAAAAAAAGTTAATGATACGAAAGGCTTTCCTATCTACTTTGTCTAGGAGTGCGGTGTGAGAGGATCCTCCTCACACATGTGAACAATACTCAATACAAGGACGCACTCTGCCCCTGTACAGAGCAAGAAGCTGCGCAGGGGTATGGAACCCCTTAAGGAGGTTGAGCACACCCAGCTTCTGGGAGTCTGCCTTAGCAAGACTGGTAATATGGTCCTTCCAAGTGAGAGCAGAAGAAAAAAAGACACCAAGAATATTGAGAGAAGATGAAGGATTGATTTTTGTATTGTTGAAGAATGAGGGATAGTCCTCTGGAGGTAAGATGGATAAATTGGGTCTTGGAAGAATTAAATGCAACAAGGTGTTCTCTACCCCAATTGAAAATAGTAGCTAGATCAGAAGATAAGTGTTTTATGGCTTCATTAAGTTTGATTTTGAGGGACTGCTGGCTGGGGTATTCTGGAAAACTAATTGAGGTAAGGTAGAGTCGTCTGCATATGAATGGATGAGACTGGATGTACAGTTGAGAAGATCATTTATGAAAATTAAAAAGAGAATAGGAGATAGGACAGAACCCTGAGGAACACCGGAGTTGATAGGATGAGGATGTGAGCGATGGACTTCCACAAGCTATGGAACGGCCGGAAAGGAAATTACATTCCCATTACCGCCTATTTGGACATCGCTATTCAGTCTTGACTCACTTCGACTTCGAGCCAAAGACACATCATCATCTTCACAATGCTTGACAAAACTATATTATTACTATCCCTCAATCACCTGAACAATATTAGGACCGAGGATTGTATCTATAAGTTCTCACCTCCTCACCCTCACCGTGACAATATTAAAAACCTTATTTCCTTCATAAGTTCAAATCACCTTAATCATATTAGACACGAATAATAAATCCTTAGACATTTACATCACCATGACCGTACTACTAAACAATTAGCAGGTCCGCGTTCTTAAATCCCCTCTGCAATATTACTCACAATTACTAAATCAAATAGGTATTCTCGTCACCTTTACAATATCAGAATACAATTACTAAATCACTAGGTATTCTCATCACCTTTACAATATCAGAATACAATTACTGAATCAACAGGTATCCTCATCACCTTTACACTATCAGAATATAATTACTAAATCAATAGGTATTCTAGTCACCTTTACAAGATTAGAACGTTATGTCCTTCAGGTCAATTTACTAGAGTACACATAATTATTCAATCATTGACCTCCTTAAAACTAGTTGGCTAGATATTTGCGCGCAATCGAAAGCATGCTGTCGACGAGGTGAATATCTAATTAATACAGATTGTGTCCTTATAACAAAAAGAGTATTTCATTGGTATGGGCTGAAGCCCTTCTCTAACTATTTATTTAGCTAGTTCTAACCTACTCTTCAATTACCTAACCCTGCAAAGGTACTCGGTTACTCTCTTAAAAGTTTCGATAGCATTCAAGGAGACTACAGCGGGACTTATACCTCTGACCGGGTATAGGCTGTCCTAGTGTTTACTATACCCCTTTGAAAGGACATTAGCCTAACCTAACAACCTTACCTAACCTATCCTAGTATTATGGGTGGGGGCTGTCGCCCCTACACCCCCACTGTTTGACATCTTTGACTTAGATTTTTGGTGTATTTGTATGTGAAGTGGGTATTTTTTCAATTTGTCGATAACGAAAATCCTCCATGCGGACTATATGGAAAAAAAACTGGCGAATCTATTGGTGCCTATTTTCCCTAATAAATTGTTTCTCATAACGCTGCAGTAGTGTTGTTTAAAATAACCAAAGTTTCTTATGAAAATCCCGTTAACCCTGGTTACCTGCATGTAATCAGTTATTTCCCCGTTTATACTATTATCCCGAATAACTCACATTTAAGATTTGATCCTCTATCTTAATTAACCTGCTCCTTGCCCCCCCCCCCCCCCCTCCCGTACCCCCTTTGTGTGTGCATATGTACAAGTATCGGAACTTTGCTTGAGAAGAATACAACAAAGGTGTATTGATATGGCTTTGGATAAATGAAGAAGCTGTAGACATATACAAACTGAGAGAGCAAATTCCGTCATGGTAAGTCCCAGTTAAAAGTCCCTCATTGATGGATGGATGGGCTTTGTCTGGTTTTCACTAAACTCTGCTAATTTAAGGGGAGATGGGTCGTTCCTCTGGTCCCCCTTCTCCCTCATGTTTAGTCCCATAAGTTTTCAGGTTATATGACGCTCGGTCCATTATGTTAAGACTTTTCACCCAATATCTTTGTCAATACTAAGACTTTTCGTGTCATTTAGGTGTTGATTTTTCCCTTGCAAGCGATAGTGGGCAGGCAATTTAAGAAGAATCGGCCTTCGGCCAGGGGGGAGGGGGGGGGGGGGTGTTAATGCTTGATGGAGGTCTAGGGAGGAAACAAAAACATATAATAAAAAGACACATGAATGAACAAACATCCGCCCACCCCCTTTTAACAGGTTGAACAATACAATCCCCCGGTGTCTATTTCCTGGCATAAAATTACAAAGCACGATAATACTGTACTACATTAATTAAAGCAAGGTAATACTGTACTACATTAATTAAAGCAAGGTAATACTGTACTACATTAATTAAAGCAAGGTAATACTGTACTACATTAATTAAAGCAAGGTAATACTGTACTACATTAATTAAAGCAAGGTAATACTGTACTACATTAATTAAAGCAAGGTAATACTGTACTACATTAATTAAAGCAAGGTAATACTGTACTACATTAATTAAAGCAAGGTGGTACTACATTAATTAAAGCAAGGTAATACTGTACTACATTAATTAAAGATAATAATACAATAACAATATTAAAATCAAGTCACAGCTTAGTAATCAAAGTAGGCACATATTTTGTTTTCTCCCAGTTAAGGGGAGACGGGCTTATAAAATTATTTCCTCATGTATATATTTGTTTATTATTTTCTTAGTTTCCTCCCAAGACCCTCCTCCAAAATATATTTGTACATTTTCGAAAACAAAAAAAATCCTGGCCAACGGCCGGTTCCTCTTAAATTACAGGCTCACTATCGCTCGCCAGGATAAAAATCGACACCTAAATGACACGAACAGTATTATTATTGACAAAGAATTGGGGCGAAAGGTCTTAAAATCGCCAAACTAATGGTGTTAAACATGAGGGGGACCATGAAAACGCCCCATCTCCCCTTTAGATAGATAGATAGATAGATAGATAGATAGATAGACTACTGGTATACAGTAGGTTAGTAATAGGACCAGGGAAGGTATATTAAGGGGGCACACCTCGTTTGTTTTCCTCTCTCTCTGGGTTGTATCCATTCGGCCCCATTGAGCCTACTGGTTTAAGACGTTTATCCCCATCCAGGTGTTGATTTTTTCCTGGCGAGCGGTAGCGAGCCAACATATTAAAAAAACAAAACAGAAAAAATTACAGCGGGCCAAATTTGTAAATTACAGCGGGCCAAATTTGTAAATTACTGAGGGCCAAATTTGTAAATTATAGCGGGCCAAATTTGTAAATTACAGCGGGCCAAATTTGTAAATTACAGCGGGCCAAATTTGTAAATTACAGCGGGCCAAATTTGTAAATTACAGCGGGCCAAATTTGTAAATTACAGCGGGCCAAATTTGTAAATTACAGTGGGCCAAATTTGTAAATAACAGCGGGCCAAATTTGTAAATTACAGCGGGCCAAATTTGTAAATTACAGCGGGCCAAATTTGTAAATTACAGGGGGCCAAATTTGTAAATTTTTCAACAGAAAAATGTCTCCGGCGAAGCCAGATTTCTCCATACAATGCTGGCTCGCTATCGCTCACCAGGAATATATCGACACCTGGATGGGGATAAACTTCTTAAGATAGGAGGCTGAATGGGGCCGAGTGGATACGAGCCAGAGAAAGTGAGAAAAGGAGATAAAACAAAAAGCAGGTAACCCCCCTTAACTAACCTGTTATAAAAAGTATTCAAGGTTAGCTATACTATCAGGTAGGCTATCAGGTAGGCTAGGCTATCAGGTAGGCTAGGCTATCAGGTAGGCTATCAGGTAGGCTATCAGGTAGGCTAGGCTATCAGGTAGGCTAGGCTATCATTTATTCCATATAGGCAGTTCTCTAGATTATTTATGAGATCATTATATAGTGCAATAACTCTTACCCCTTAGAATCTAGGTTAACCCCGTTGAGTACCAGCGACGTGTGTTATATTGTATTCTAGCTATAGTTAGACGATATTAGGCAGCTTAGGAAGGATCTGTGGTAGTTAAAAAGGTTGGTTGAGATAGTTTGAAGCCTTATTGTTGCTAGAGGTCCTTCCTAAGCTGAATACAATCGTTTAATAGTTGCCAGAATATGATAAAAGGGACGTCCCTGGTACTGTATGGGTTAAGGGGGGTCACCTGCTTTTTTTATTTTTCTCCTTTTCTCTCTCTTTCTCTGGCTTGTATCCATTCGGCCCCATTCAGCCAACTATTTTAAGACGTTTATCCCCATCTAGGTGTCGATTTCTTCCTGGCGAGCGATAGCGAGCCAGCATTATATGAAGAAATCCGGCTTCGCCGGAAACATATTCTATCGAAAAATGTACAAATTTAGCCTGCTGTCAAACAAAAATAAAAAATATGCTGGCTCGCTACCGCTCACCAGTAAAAATTTGACACCTGGATGGGGATAAACGTCTTAAAACAGTAGGCTGAATGGGGCCAAATGGATACAAGTCAGAGAAAAATAGAAAAGGACAGAACAAAAACAGGTCACCCCCTTTAACCTTAATATCATGGAAGAATAATGAACGAACAGTTTCTAGGATAGCTCGAGTCAAGTCAAGTAGAATAGCTCACTTGTCATTGGCAGCATGCTAGATAAATAATATATAATATATAATAAATAATATATAATATATATTAAATAGAAGTAATGATAGGCATGGGTATAAGCTAGCTGCGCCATCATGGAAAGTATAATTACTCATTAGACGCAGACCACAGTCATATATATATATATATATATATATATATATATTTTTTTTTTTTTTTTTTTTTTAATCAAATTTACTATTTTTCTTCCTGATAAATGTTTAGCAATGGTCCCGTTAAAATATCCTCAAGTAACCTATTAAAACTGTTCAGGGGACTGGTTAGAACTTGTAGGATGTTTAATTGAAGTGCGGAAATCAGTATTTACTGAGAAATAACAGTCTTAAAATGCGCTATGGGTCACCCAGGGTCCCTGCCCTCTCTTTCCCAGGTAAACAATGACTAGTTCAGGCAAAAATGTTATATTATATTATATTATATTAGGGTTAGGTTAGGTTAATCTAATCTAATATAATATTTGTACATTTTGGGCAGTGGGCGGGGCCGCGCATGTGCAGGGGGTAAGGTATGTGGCGGCGTACAGACCCTCCCGTAAAACATAGCGCATTTTAAGACTGTTATTTCTCAGTAAATACTGATTTCCGCACTTCAATTAAACATCCTACAAGTTATAACCAGTCCCCTCACCAGTTCTTAATAGGTTATTTGAGGATAGGAAAACGGGAACATAGAGAAATTTTTACAGTCTTCCTTTTTCATGTAAATAAGTCTCTTTAGACAGACAACTAAGAAGTATTTAGCATAACTTTCCTTGGGCTATAGCCGCCATTTCCTCAGCTCACCCTCTTTATAGGTTACAACATGGCCAGTCTTGTTTAGTAGTCCACAACACAGTTATTCTATGAACATTTTCCTCATACACTCATTATTATACGCCACATATTGACTGCATGTTTTTTCTCTTTCTCTCTCTCTCTCGTTTGTCTCGTTCGCTTGTCTTGGGGAGGCTCCTCTCACATAACACTTTAGACAAAGTAGAAAAAAAAGCATTTCACATCATTAACTCACCGATTCTCTGCAGACTCTCTCGCTCTCTCTCTCTCTTCGCCGCAATGTTGTATCTATCTCACTATTCTACCGCTATTACTATAATCAGTATTCCTCAGAGCTCTCTCAGTGTATACCAACCCCTCTACATAGAGCAGGTAGCACCTGTCTTGCAACACAATTCCACCCCAAATCTGTGCAACTCTATATCTCGAGAGTGAACCGACACTACCTACCTATGTTCACCTATGTGGAGTTCGCCACTCTTGCTAGTGGCACCGAAGAGCGCACCGCCCTTCGTTGTTGTTTGAGAATTGGTGCAGCAGACTATTCGAAGAGGTGGAGCGCACCCTTGTGAAGATGGGCTCGTCTGGCACTTTTTGTAGTTCGACATCGAGAGCTCTCTTGAAGCTGTCTAACGAGACACCTCTCATGTCTCTTACTTGCCGCGGGAGTTTGTTGAAGAGACGTGCTCCTCTATGTGATAACCAGCCCTCTCGCAGAGAGCCCATAGCACCCCGATTTTTCATCTTGGGGATATCGCATTCCCAGCCTCTCCTATCACTTGCTATTGGGGTATGTAGATTTGGTACAAAACCCTCTGCGATTTTCCATGTATATATTATTAAGTATCGTTCCCTTCTACGTTCCAACGAATACAGCACTCCCAGTCTTTCTTCTATTCGACAGCTGAGCTCTGGAACTCTCTCCCTGAACCCATCTTTCCCTCATCCTATGACTTAAATTGCTTAAAATTCCATGTGTCCAGGCATTTGGGCTTAAACGTTCCTTGATTTTGGCCTTGTCACTCTTTCAACTCTGGGGGAGGCACTCGTCATAGGCAGTTCTGCCTTTTGTCTCTCTCATCCTAATAAATACAAAATAAATACTGAATACAGTACTCACCCATTGTAACAGTAGCCATCTCCACGGTCTCTTTACGGGGAGGTTTCCACTTGAGGGATTTTTTTCCTTGACTCCTTTCTCCCTCATGTTTAACTCCTTTGTTTTTCTAATTTTAAGACGTTCGCCCCATTATTTTGACGATTTTAAGAACTTTCAACCCATTTCCATCAATTTTAAGACCTTTCGTGCCATTTAGGTGTCGATTTTATCCTGGCGAGCGATAGCGAGCCTGTAATTTAAGAGGAACCGGCTATCAGCCGGGACTACCGAAAAATGTACAAATTTATCTTGAAAGGGGCTCAAGGGGGTGTAATCTTAAGCTTGCAGGATATCTAGGGACCAAACTAAAAACCTCCCCTTAAGATATAGCTACTCTAGCATCTCAGAACACATCACTTTCGGCTACAATCTTAAAAGTTGGAAAGACATGCCTTGCCCATTCCCTATGTGTTATTCACTGTCTTGATAGCGTAATGCATGAGTGCGCGGAACTTCGGTGTGAGTATCCTAGGTTCGAGTCCTTGGAGTGCCGCATGTATTTGGTGATTTCATTAATTGAGTTTAGAAGTGAAGTCGGTTGGTTAAGAAAAAAATAATAATAAAAAGGGGAGAGTGCAACCCCTTCCATTATATACAACTAGTGCACTTTAGCTTTCATTTACACGTTCACTTGGAGCCACGTGTGTTTGGCAGGCACACAACAAACTGGCACCAATTGATTGAAAGTTTAAAGAATGTCGCCTAGAGGTACGTTGAGTGCAAAAAGGCATGGCACAAATCATGGAAATGGTTTACAAAAATTGTCTAAAGGTCGGTAAAGTAAAACAACAAAAAACTGTGTCGCCCTCTGCTTGAAAGGAATAAACTCGACCTCCCCTTGTACCGAATCTGTGGGTCTGTAGCTTCACATATTTCCCAGCCATCCCGAAATATTCATCGGGTGTTGAGTTATTCACACACGGCCGCCTCTACCACCGCCTTCGTCGCCACCCTATATAACTTGCCCAAGCAGAAGGTAGTGATGATGAAAGTTAGTAGTTGGATCTGCCTCGGAGGTTAGAAGGAGATGAAGGTACAATCTAGGACATACATTGTGGTCTTAAGGGGAGATTTCCACTTGAGGGAGTTTTTTCTTGACTCCTTTCTCCCTCATGTTTAGCCCCATTGCTTTTCTAATTTTAAGATGTTCGCCCCATTATTTTGATGATTTTAAGAACTTTCAACCCATTTCTGTCAATTTTAAGACCTTTCGTGCAATTTAGGTGTCGATTTTATCCTGGCGAGCGATAGCGAGCCTGTAATTTAAGAGGAACCGGCTTTCAGCCAGGACATTTTTCTACCGAAAAATGTACAAATTTATCTTGAAAGGGGCTCAAGGGGGTGTAATCTTAAGCTTGATGGATATCTAGAGACCAAACTAAAAACCTCCCCTTAAGTTTTCTAATCCATTCCGAACTGAATCGAATCATCTCATTAATTATTTACCTGATATTAACTTTTCAGAGGTTTGTTTGTGCTGTTTGAGGGTTCATACTGGGCTAGAACTTGTGTCTAGAGTGTACAGGAGGTACATAATGTCGTCTAAATATAGCTACAACACGTCGCTGGTACTCAAAGGGTTAACATGCGAGTCCACCCGACAAACACGACCGATAGAGTTGATAAACGCCAATATACAATCTCGCTACTAATAAGTGATGACTCGATTCCCAATACCTTTCATTCAGAGAGTGCTATCTGGCAACAATTGAGGCTCTATTATATACCTTTATTACTCACTGGGGAAAAAAACGAAAACAAAAAAACTATATATATGAATTGTTGCCATATATTTTTCTCATTACGTGAGATGAAACCAAATAATACAAAGTTTAGACTAAGTCGAACGAAAGAATGTGAAACTCGTAGTATTTCGCTCACTAGATTCAGGATTAAAATGTTTAGAAACTCTCTTAATGCTTGTATTACTCTTTAAACCAACAATGCTGGGAGAAGAGTATCTCATAAAATTAAAATCAACATTTAAAAGTAATATGCAAATCATGTGCCAATAATTCACGAAAAAAACTTATAACAGTATTTTTGTCCACATTAAATTCCCTAAGCAGGACGACATTTTACCTGGAAAACAAAGCGATCTACATTATATTTTATGAGAAAATTTAAATACTCGAGAACAGCTTGTAATTTGTATAAACTTACAATGAAATTTAACTTTTAAAATATATAATAATAGGGACGGAATATGGGAAGGCCAGTGGTGAAGGACAAAGGTGGATATAAAAGCAGAAGAGATACACTCCCCTTCATATCCCGACAATGACTGACTTGTTCGCTGAGCAGCCTTAACTTTCTCTGGCTTGTATCCATTTGGCCCCATTCAGCCTACTGTTTTAAGACGTTTATCCCCATCCAGGTGTCAATTGTTTACTGGTGAGCGGTAGCGAGCCAGCATATTCTTTATTTTTGTTTGACAGCAGGCTAAATTTGTAAATTTTTCGATAGAAAAATTTCTCCGGCGAAGCCGGATTTCTTCATATAATGCTGGCTCGCTATCGCTCGCCAGGAAGAAATCTACACCTAGATGGGGATAAACGTCTTAAAATAGTTGGCTGAATGGGGCCGAATGGATACAAGCCAGAGAAAGAGAAAAAAGGAAAGAAATAACAAAAAGCAGGTCACCCCCCTGAAGTAGTGTAGATGGTTGGATAGGTGGATCTAGCTGTTCTAAGGTCTGACTGCAACCTTGCCTAATCTTATAGTTCACTTAGAAGCCTACAGGATATATACAATTTGCAAGATAGTTTTTGAGCTGATGTTACAGCAGATCTAAAGAGAGGTCAGATGTGTGATGTGTGGACGTAGCCATTTTAAGGTTTGACCGTAACCTAACTCACCTAGAATATTGACTATGTAAAGCGTAAGATATATTATATTTGAGCTGATGTTATATATAAAACAGAGAGAGGCCATTCATCAGACAATTAACCTGGGTAGTGTGTGTGTGTGTGTGTGTGTGTGTGTGTGTGTGTGTGTGTGAGGGTGTGTGTGTGTGTGTGTGTGTGTGTGTGTGTGTGTGTGTGTGTGTGTGTGTGTGTGTGTGTGTGTGTGTGTGTGAGAGTCTGTGTGTGTGTGAGAGTTTGTGTGAGTGAGTGAGTGTGTGAGTGAGTGTGTGTGAGAGTGTGTGAGTGAGAGTGTGTGTGTGTGTGTGTGTGAGAGAGTCTGTGTGTGTGAGAGTCTGTGTGTGTGTGCGTGAGTGTGTGTGAGTGAGTGAGTGAGTGAGTGTGTGTGTGTGCACCTGGCTGTAGCTGGTCTTAAGGGGGGTCGCCTGCTTTTTTCTCTTTCTATCTTTTTCTCTCTTTCTCTGGCTTGTATCTATTCGGCCCCATTCAGCCAACTGTTTTAAGACGTTTATCCCCATTCAGGTGTCGATTTCTTCCTGGCGAGCGATAGCGAGCCAGCATTGTATGGAGAAATCCGACTTCGCCGGAGAAATTTTTCTCTCGAAAAATTTACAAATTTAGCTGGCTGTCAAAACAAATATATACTGTATATATATATATATATATATGCTGGCTTGCTACCGCTCGCCAGGAAAATATTGACACCTGGATGGGGTAAACGTCTTAAAACAGTAGGCTAAATGGGGCCGAATGGATACAAGCCAAAGAGAGAGGGGCAGAGAGAAAAACAAAGGGAGGTGGGCTCCCTTAAGGTCAGACCCAGCACCGCCCACCACCACTCATCACCACAATACCCCTCTTATTTGCATGCGCCCATAAAGCACCAGACCCCGCCCACACACGCCCTCACACACACCACCACCACCCAGCCCCCCCCCCCCCCCTCTCTCTCTCTCTCTCTCTCTCTCTCTCTCTCTCTCTCTCTCTCCATGATATTAGTAAAGCTTTCTCTATAGTGTAGTTGGACTTCCACCCTTTGATAAAGCGCCATGCAAAATAAATTGATGGTTAAAGTTAAATAGTTAGGCATCACAGGCAACATATTTCTATGGATCAAAGATTAGCTAATCAACAGAAAACAGATATTCATTATCGATGGTGTATTTGATTTGAAAGTTGGGTTGAAGCAGGGGTGTGTCATGTCTCCATTGTTGTTCAATTTATTCATGGATGGAGTTATTAAAGAGGTTCAAGGTATCACAGTAGATAATGAATTGACATTGATCAGAGAGGGAAGTGAGTGGAAGTTGCCTGTGCTGTTATTTGCAGACGCTGCAGCGCTGTTAGTGAAGATAAGTGGGAGTTGCAAGGCTGGGTAAGGTGGTTCGGAACGGTTTGTGAGAAGCGGTATTTGAAGGTAAATGTGATTAAGTGCAAAGTTATGGTCTTTGAGAGGAATGAGATAACCAACTGTGCGATACAGCTGAATGGTCAGGAGATGGAGGATGTGAGATCCTTTAAGTATCAAGGCAGTGTGTTGAGTAAGGATTGAAGTCTGGAGAGTGAGATATAGGACAGAGCGCAGCAGGACAGGAGGGTTACAGGCACACTGAGGAAGGTGATAAGGAATAGAGAGCTTAATATGGAAGTAAAGAGGTCATTGCGTGATAGTGTTTGGCCCTCACCTTGACATGTGGAAGTTAAGCATGGACGCTGCTAGAGGGACACAAGTCGAGAGTGAAAACAGTCGAAATTAATTATCTAAGAGGAGGTTGGTGAGTCATGTAGATGAACATACTGACGAATCAGGAAGTATGTGGGAGATGTGGTGTTGAGATGGAGGTTGTGGAGAATGTTGGGAGAAGTGTACTGATGGTCACATGGAGTAAATGGAGAAGGTGTGGATGGTAAAGAGGGTGTATGAGGGTGAGGTGGAGAGAGTTCGAGGGAGAGGTAGACCAAGAGTGAGGTGGAGGGATGGAGTGAAGAGATGTATGGGGGAGAGGGAAGTGGGCTGGGAGGAGAGATGAGTGTTGTCAGGGGAGAGGGCGGCCTGGAGTAGGTTTGTTCTTGGCCACCCCATTAGGGATTAGGGCATCTGGCAATAGATAGATAGATGTATCCTATGCCTGGTCAACAGTTGCTAGCGGGCTCCCATAGGTATCAGTTCTTGGCCCAGTTTTGTTCATAATATTCATTAATGACATAAGTGTAGGATTAGAGAACATTATATCAAAATTTGCAGATGACTCAAAGAGAGGAAATGTAATTTTAACAGAACATGACAGGCTATCTTTGCAGAAAGATTGGAATACAATTACTGATTGGTCCACTATACTGCAAATGCCATTTAATGTAAAGAATAAATAAATAATATTATGCCAGGTGTTGTTGGTTGGAACTAAAATATATAATATGATTAGGGTATGATGGATACAAAACGTGAGGTAATTAGTAATGTCAGAGATATAGAAGTTCGAGTTTCGAGTAATCTCAAATTTGTCCAGCAATGCAATGACGCTGCTAAGAAAGCGACTGGAATGTTAGGATTTATTCATAGAAATGTTCACTTACAAAGGAATAGAAGTGATCTTGCCTTTATACCGGATATAGGAGGCCTCACTTTTTGTTAATAATAACTTTGTATTTAATACGACGCAGAGACAGTAGTTTCATATCTTGCTTTTGAGCATCTATAAATCAGCTACTAAAGGACTGAATTTACCGTCAGCTGAAAAAATAACCCGATGATAGTCTATAGCCCTTGTACGGTCCCGCTAATAAGGGGGGTCACCTGTTTTTGTTCTGTCCTTTTCTATTTTTCTCTGGCTTGTATCCATTTGTCCCCATTCAGCCTACTGTTTTAAAACGTTTATCCCCATCCAGGTGTCAATATTTTACTGGTGAGCGGTAGCGAGCCAGCATATTTTTTATTTTTGTTTGACAGCAGGCTAAATTTGTAAATTTTTCGATAGAAAAATGTCTCCGGCGAAGCCGGATTTCTTCATTTAATCCTGGCTCGCTATCGCTCGCCAGGAAGAAATCGACACCTAGATGCGGATAAACGTCTTAAAATAGTTGGCTGAATGGGGCCGAATGGATACAAGCCAGGGTAAGAGAGAAAAGGTCAGAAATAACAAAAAGCAGGTCACCCCCCTTAAGTCGTGTCCCAGATGTAATTACGTTTGGCTTGCTCTGTGCTGTTTTAATGTCTGTCAGATGTTGAAACAGGTTGGGTAATTGTAGGAACATGTTTGTATACTTCACTCAATATGAAGAAATGAAACTTAAATATGGCTGATACCCATTAATTATTGATCAAAACATAACTTGGTGCCGAGCCATGACTTATTAGCGCGACTGTACCATCTCAGTTTCTCACATCTCCCATTTAGCGTGTCTCTTAAGGGGAGATTTCCACTTGAGGGATTTTTTTCTTTACCCCTTTCTCCCTCATGATTAGCCCCATTGTTTTATAGATTTCAAGACGTTCGTCCCATTAGTTTGGGGATTTTAAGAACTTTCACCCCATTTATGTCACTTTTAAGCCCTTTCGTGCCATTTAGGTGTCGATTTTTTCCTGGCGAGCGACAGCGAGCCTGTAATTTAAGAGGAACCGGCCTTCGGCCGGGACATTTTTCTACCGAAAAATTTACAAATTTATCTTGAAAGGGGGTCAAGGGGTTGTAATTTCAAGCTTGATGGAAGTCTAGGAAACACTAAAAACCTGCCCTTAACATAATGGAGGTATTAATAGGGGCCTGGATAACGATAAGGCAGCGATAATGGTAGTGGTGGTAATTTATGTATAGCTGGGCGTTGGTGTTAACATAATGGAGGTATTAATAGGGGCCTGGATAACGATAAGGCAGCGATAATGGTAGTGGTGGTAATTTATGTATAGCTGGGCGTTGGTGTTAAGGGGGCCCACCTCGATTATTTTATCTTTCTCTTCCTCTCTCTTTGGCTCGTATCCATTCGGCCCCATTCAGCCTACTATTTTAAGACGTTTACCCCCATCCAGGATATATATATTTTTGTTTTACAACAAGCTAAATTTGTACATTTTTCGATAGAAAAATGTCTCCGGCGAAGCCAGATTTCTCCATACAAAGCTGGCTCGCTATCGCTCGCCAGGAAGAAATCGACACCTGGCTGGGGATAAACGTCTTAAAACAGTTGGCTGAATGGGGCCAAATGGATACAAGTCAGAGAAAGAGAGAAAAGGAGAGAAGGAAAAAAAAGAAAGCAGGTGACCCCCCTTAATGTTCACTATGGGTGTGATAAACGCCGAGAACTTTTTTTTTTTTTTTTTTTTTTTTTTTGTGGACAAAATTATTATATTCTTAGTGAGGAGTTTGGTTTGCTTTTATACTTATCTATTCCATTGAGTTAAGGGAGCCCATCTCGCTTTTGTTTTCTTTCTCTCTCTCTCTCTCTCTCTCTCTCTCTCTTTGGCTTGTATCCATTCTGCTCCATTCAGCCTACTGTTTGAAGACGTTTATCCCCATCTAGGTGTCGATTTCTTCCTGGCGAGCGAAAGCGAGCCAGCATTATATGAAGAAATCCGGCTTCGCTGGAGACATTTTTCTATCGAAAAATTTACAAATTTAGCCTGCTGTCAAACAAAAATAAAAAATATGCTGGCTCGCTACCGCTCACCAGTAAAAAATTTACACCTTGATGGGGATAAACGTCTTAAAACAGTAGGCTGAATGGGGCCAAATGGATACAAGCCAGAGAAAGATAGAAAAGGACAGAACAAAAACAGGTCACCCCCCTTAACAAGGATCTGTGGTAGTAAAAATTTATAAGTAAGGTAGTTCGAAGCCTGTTAATTGCTGGAGGCTCTTTTTAAACTGAATAAAATCGTCTAATAGTAGCCAAAGTAAAGTTAAAAGAACGACATCGGTACTGAAAGGGTTAATGATTTGTTGATGACAGTTAATATTTAAGGGAGCCCACCTCGTTTTTTTCTCTCTTTCTCCCTCTCTCTCTGGGTTGTATCTATTTGGCCCCATTCAGCCTACTGTGTTAAGACGTTTATCTCCATCTAGGTGTCAATTTTTTACTGGTGAGCGGTAGCGAGCCAGCATATTTTAAAAATGTTTTTGACAGCAGGCTAAATTTGTACATTAGCAGGTGACCTCCCTTAAGGGTCACCTGTTTTGTTCTGTCCTTTTCTATCTTACTCTGGCTTGTATCCAATTGGCCCAATTCAGTCTACTGTTTTAAGACGTTTATCCCCATCCAGGTGTCAAATTTTTACTGGTGAGCGGTAGCGAGCCAGCATATGTTTTAGTTTTGTTTGACAGCAGGCTAAATTTGTAAATTTTTCGATATAAAATGTATCCGGCGAAGCCGGACCTCTTCATATAATGCTGGCTCGCTATCGCTCGCCAGGAAGAAATCGACACCTAGATGGGGATAAACGTCTTAAAATAGTTGGCTGAATGGGGCCGAAAGGATACAAGCCAGAGAAAGGGAGAAAAGGAGAAAAATAAAAAAAGCAGATCACCCCCCTTGAGCCGGTATCACACGAACGCTTTTTTCCTCAACATTTATCTTCAACACTGGTCTGACAGCTTATGAAGTCAACATTTAAAATATTTCGGTTACCCAAATTCATCCACCATCAGTCTAGCTTCCAATACTAGTGCAAAACATTCCAGAAATGTTGCCAGAAAAAGGTTGATCATTAAATGTTGACTATAAAAGCTCTCGTGTGATACCGGCTTTACTGTCATCGCCAGTTTCACTACAATAATGACACTTCCACACAATGCTAATAAGTAACACCCCGTTCATAGCTGTAATCATCAACTACAAACCCCAATGCACTTGAATACACGAATTAAAACATATGGTCCTCCCGGGATTCGAACTCGGGACACCACATCCATAACATAAGCATCTATTATTATTATCATTCCATCACACTATAAGGGGCAGGGGTATTTGGAATTAAGGAAGCCCACCTCGCTTTTTTTTCTTTCTCTCCCTCTCTCTTTGGCTTGTATCCATTCGGCCCCATTCAGCCTACTCTTTTAAGACGTTTACCCCCATCCAGGTGTCAATATTTTCCTGGCGAGCGGTAGCGAGCCAGCATATATAGATTTTTGTTTTGACAAGCCAAATTTGTACATTTTTCGATAGAAAAATGTCTCCGGCGAAGCCGGATTTCTCCATACAATGCTGGCTCGCTATCGCTCACCAGGAAGAAATCGACACCTGGATGGGGATAAACGTTTTAAAACAGTTGGCTGAATGGGGCCGCATGGATACAAGCCAGAGAAAGAGAGAAATATTAAAACAAAAAGCCGGTGAACCCCCTTAACTGTCTAAGTCATAGAATCAATGTGCATACCTGACCCATTCTCCAAGTTCCAGGAAGGCAGCAGTGTGTCAAGTAGGGTCACACTTATGTCACCTCGCATTACAACAAGGATAACCAGCCATCATCACAAACATCAATGGAAGGGAGGGGGAGAGGGAGTAGAATTGGGGATCCCTTAAGGGGGGTGACCTGCTTTTTGTTATTTCTGTCCTGTTCTCTCTTTCTCTGGCTTGTTTCCATTTGGCCCCATTCAGCCTACTGTTTTAAGACGTTTATCCCCATCCAGGTGTCAATTTTTTACTGGTGAGCGGTAGCGAGCCAGCATATTTTTTATTTTTGTTTGACAGCAGGCTAAATTTGTAAATTTTTCGATAGAAAAATTTCTCCGGCGAAGCCGGATTTCTTCATATAATGCTGGCTCGCTATCGCTCGCCAGGAAGAAATCGACACCTAGATGGGGATAAACGTCTTAAAATAGTTGGCTGAATGGGGCCGAATGGATACAAGCCAGAGAAAGAGAGAAAAGGACAGAAATAACAAAAAGCAGGTCACCCCTCTTAATACTCTCCACGGGCTATGGACCCACGGCCGTGTCTGACTGTGTGCCTTATGTCGACCGTCAAGGGTAAGCCAATACAGTAATTACTCCTCCAGCACTTAGGGTGAATAGTGCCCTTACGAGGCGAGAATTATCTGATGGGTCTCGAATACAATGGGGCAGAGGTGAGGTAATAAGCTATCACCCTCGACAAGAGTCCCAACCCCTGGTCTCAACAATACTACATTCTATGGCTTATGGCCTCGTGGCAGAAGGTTGATTTTTGGCTTCGAGGTGTGAAGGAGTGCTAGAGATTGAATGATGTCAGATTTTGGTGCTTATGGTGACGGGGGATAAGGGTGCATTTGGCTTCGGAGCGAGAGGAGACCATGGCACAAAACAAACACGAAGGACTGTAATGTAAACAGTGAGCCGGTCGGGATGGGACCTGGGAAATATTAATCACCTGGATCGCCCTTGGGCACAGGTCGAGATCCCATCGCCTACCTACCTGTCGATTCCCACACCTGCCCTCTTTTGTTTGTTATTTCTTTACATGTGTATCGTTTTCTAGCACCAATAATCGTATACATATTTTTCTATGCTAAACACGAGGGAGAAGGAGGTCCATAAAAAGCGAGCACTAGCCCCTTAATACTCTCCATGGGCCTCACGTAAAAATCGTCTTCACTCATTTTCTCACACCTAACTTGTCTATTCCAGAGTATGTTCTTGCCTCTGAAAATTCTCATCTTTAACATATTATAATTAAGGAACATCCGTTCTTAACACTAATCCTCCATTAAAAAACCCAATGCACTAGAATAAACTAATAAAAACATATGATCCTCCCGGGATTCGAACTCGGGATACCACACCCAGAACATCAGAATCTAAACCATTACACCACCAACACAGTTAAAGGTTAAGTACTCGATCACGATTAATATCCATTTTCGAATTCTGGATATTCATCTAATCATGTACTAAGACCCAACTGCATTATGGATACTCTCCCATACCTCAACACTTCCATCCTGTAGAAGCCTATCAAACTCTTCTCAACTGCCTTTCTCACCGTATCATTCCACCACTCGCTTCCTTTCTTAATACCTCTGCCACCTACTTGTCTTTTATCACATACTAACTCTGGGCTTGCTTTCCCTCCTTCCTTAAACTGTTGCCATTCATCCTCTATATATCTCTCTTCCATCTCTATCACTTCCAACCATTTCTGATTTAGCCTTTCCTGGTACTTTCTCTCTTGTACTTTTCTCTAATTCACTAACTTTTATTACCTCTCTTACTTCTCGCATGTCTCTCATTCTCCTGTAACTCCTCACTCTCAGCTTTCCCTTCACAAGATACTGATCAGACATACCATCAGCCTACCTCTCATCACATTCACATCCAGCAGTCTACACATTCTTTCCCTTGTCACCAACACATAATCCATTAATGCCTTCTCTACAATCTCGCCCCTCACAAGTCTATGCCATGTATACTTATGTATACGTCTCTTTATGAAGAAAGTATTACCTACACTCATTCTACACTCTCCACATATATCACTTTCTCCACTCTCGTTTACACCATCCACACCAAAACTACCTATCACTACCTATCAGCTTAAGAAGAGACTACAGCATTTTGCACACTTTGCAATGAATTAACTGCACTATTTATGTGTGGGTGGCTGTACGTGTGTGTGTGCATCAGTGGCATGATCCTCAAATCCGAGATACCTACTATACCTTGACATTCTTGTAAACTATCGTGTCAAAGAGTGTGTTCACCCGTCATTCACCATTCCCAACACCTGTCCCACACCACCAATATCCCCGTCATGTATTACTCACACACCTGTCACATTACACACCTACACCCCTGATGGCTCCCTCGTTTTTGTGCGTAGCTACAACTTTTATGAATTACGTCCGACCCCAAAATATTTCTAAAAAAGGCATAGCCCACTTCAACACGTAGCATGTCCAACAACTTCACATAAACAAGTTATAATCTTCCTCGTAGAATAATAGATGCATACCCACAAACCCCAATATTTGTCTCTCAAACAGGTTCCAATTCAGAGGTGATTATATACAAACCAATATCATCATATATACAGTATAATAGTATGCTAATATAATGATTATCATGTTCTATGGCTACAATTAAGGAACATGTGGTAATATTAACTATTAGGCAATATAAACGGATGTCCGTACACCCTTCTTTAAACTTACACATACTAAAATTTGTGCCGTTAGTTGATTTTGTTTTTGTTACCAAGCTAACAAACACAGAATATGATATCAATTAGATTTCAGCAAGGGATCGATAAAGTTCCCCACGAAAGATTGCTGAGAAAACTAGAAACTCATGGAATAGGGGGAACCCTAATTGGTAGAAAACAACGAGTTAGCATAAATGGTATACAATCAGACTGGGGTCAAGTAACGAGTGGGGTCCCGCAAGGATCTGTTTTAGGTCCGCTGCTGTTCGTAATATATATTAAGGGGGCCCACCTCGCTTTTTTCTCTTTCTCTCCCTCTCTCTTTTGCTTTTATCCATTCGGCCCCATTCAGCCTACTGTTTTAAGACGTTTACCCCCATCCAGGTGTCAATATTTTCCTGGCGAGCGGTAGCGAGCCAGCATATATATATTTTTGTTTTGACAGCAAGTTAAATTTGTAAATTTTTCGATAGAAAAATTTCTCCGGCGAAGCCGGATTTCTTCATACAATGCTGGCTCGCTATCGCTCGCCAGGAAGATATCAACACCTGTATGGGGATAAACGTCTAAAAACAGTAGGCTGAATGGGGCCGAATGGATACAAGCCAGGGAAAGAGAGAAAAGGAGAGAAAGATAAAAAAAAAACGGTGATCCCCCTTAACGAGCAAGAATAGAACTTTGCAGATGACATCAAAATAGGCCGAGTTATTTATTCAGATATATAATGCTATTCCGGCTCTCCAAGGAGATCTAGATACACTACACGAATGGGCAGTCAATTGGCAGATGAAGTTCAATGAAGATATAAGGAGTGTAGCAAAATTTGGCAAACCGATAGGAAATGCAGGCTATAAATTAGATAACATGAATCTAAATAAATCAGATAGTGTAAAAGATTTGGGAATCATCGTCAGCAGTGATCTGAAACCACGAAACCAATGCATCAGTGTTCGAAATAAGGCAAATAGAGTTCTAGGGTTTATATCTAGAAACGTGAGTAACAAAACAGCAAACGTAATCTTGAAACTTTACCTAGCATTAGTGAGGCCGCATATGGATTATGCTGTTTAATTATGGTATCATTATTACAAAATGGACATAGATTCCTTTGAAACAGTGCAAAGAAGAATGACAAAAATTATCGATAATATTAAAAAAATATTCCATATAAAGGTTGAAAAAATAAGACTTACATTCGTTAGAGAGGCGTAGAGTTAGAGGGGATATGATAGAGGAGTTCAAGTGGGTAGGTGGGATCAATAATTGTGACATGTAAGATGTACTGAAGCTCAGTGATAGCAAAATAACTAGCACAAATGGTTTCAAATCAGATCAATTTAGTTTCAGAAAAGATTTATTTATTTTTTCTTCTGTATTCCAACTACTCCCTCTCGGGCATAGGCTGAGAGCATGTACACTCTACCGCTGATCACGGTGAGGCCCGTGAGGTCTTGTTCCAGTCTAGGGAGTGAGACATGCGAAGCACCTATTCACGGCTCGAAGCAACTCCATCTCTGAAGCCGCTTCGCATCTGCGCTTCACAGTATCATCCCCCAGACTCGGACCCTCACTCTCAGAACGCCACCTATGGAGCAATTAACTCACTAGACATTGCCCCCCTGTAGCATATTTTGAATATGGGAATATTCATACAATGCTATTTAATCAGGGAACAATGAGGGTATTTTGTTTGGCATTTCGGTGTGCTGTGGTAATGCACTGAAACTAGGTACAGCACAAATTCCATCCCACTAATATCTTCCCATTGACATATTGGGATTCGAACCCGGGTCCATTGGATTACCAGTCCAGTGGCAAGACCACTCTACCACACCTCCCCAGTACACTTGCATGGTAATAGAGTTGTGGATATGTGAAATAGGCTACCGAGTGCAAAAGTAGGACCAAGAACGATAGCGAGCTTCAAGACAAAATCAGATAGGCACATACAGTAAATGTGATGGGCTGGGTGTGAAAGGGATCTACTGTGTGTGGGCCAGTCAGCCTTCTGCAGACTCCCGTTTTCTTATGTTCTAATACGATACATAAAACTGAAGAAGAATCTCTCACACACACACACACACACACACACACACACACACAGAACCCCAGGCCACAAATCCAGGCACTATAACTTGGGTTCACAACTTTTAAAATAAAAGTATGCAACACAACCGGGGACTGGTGAAGAGCGTTTGTGGTCGGGCACTGGTGAGGGCTGTATATTGGTGGGTGTACTGGGAAATTATGTACTGAGAGGCTGTGTACTGGAGGTGAAAATATACTACAATAATGTGTACTGGATTTGTGAACTGGTAGGGAGCATACTGGGTAGGTGTGTAATGGGAGGATGAGTACTGGATCTGTGTGTGTGTGCAGGGACAGTGTGTACTGGCAAGGTATGTACTGAGAGGGTGTGTACTGGGTAGGTGGATACTGGGAAGGTATATAATGGAAGTGTGTGTATTGGGTGGGTACCGGTATGTACTGTAAGGATATACACTGTAGGTGTGTATTGGTAGGATATACTGTATACTGGAAGGGTATGTACTGGAAGGATATGTACTGAAAAGTTGTGTACTGGGAGGGTATGTACTGTGAGAATGTGTACTGGAAGGATGCGTACTGAATATGAGTACTGGAAAGGTGTGTTCATGGAGGATACGTACTGGGAGGGTGGGTACTAGATATGTACAGTATGTACTGGGATGATGTGCAGGCTACCGTGGGTGTATATAAATATCGGGGCAGGAGGCTAGGAATCCTCCTCCCCTTGTAAAATTATCCTACTCAACGAGACAGAGAAAGGAGCGAGGGAACGCGAAAGTGGTCCCGGACCCTAAGAATTGGAACTTTATAGGTTTCTGTTCGGCCTCTGTCTCGAGTCGGCCACCCCCAGCAATGGGGTATATACATACATACTAAATTCTACATACAGTATACGTATATATGAAAAATAAAGAAGATTTCAACTATAAACATAAATCATCGAATTGCTTTGAATAAATAGCGTAAAGTACACAATATGAATATGAACATTGATCCACTGTGATACCAATAAATCCATGGTCACCAGTGGAATAAATACATGGTCACCAGTGGAATAAATACATGGTCACCAGTGGAATAAATACCAATAAATACATGGTCACCAGTGGAATAAATACATACGCAACTGACAAATTACAATAAAATACACCTCTCTTCAAACATACAGTACAAACACACAAACACACACACACACACACACATCCCATTAACCTCGCGTAAGCCAGGGTCGCGGTAACAGGCCAGCACAAACGGACGTGGGGTCATGAAACGCGCGAACATCCTTTGGGCAGGGAAGTGAACACATAAAATAAATATGAGCCGGGGTAGGGAACACGGATTTATGTGGGTACCCCCCTTGCCCGCATTTCTCATAATTAGCCACATGACGACGGGAAAGGGGGGGGGGGGGAGAGAGAGAGAGAGAGAGAGAGAGAGAGAGAGAGAGAGAGAGAGAGAGAGAGAGAGAGAGAGAGAGAGAGAGAGAGAGAGAGAGAGAGAGAGAGAGAGAGAGAGAGAGAGAGAGAGAGAGAGAGAGAGAGAGAGAGAGAGAGAAAGAAAGAAAGAAAGAAAGAAAGAAAGAAAGAAAGAAAGAAAGAAAGAAAGAAAGAAAGAAAGAAAGAGAAAACATTATGGTAGACTTGTAGGAGGACAATGGAGAAAACATTATGGTAGACTTGTAGGTGGACAATGGAGAAAACATTATGGTAGACTTGTAGGTGGACAATGGAGAAAACATTATGGTAGACTTGTAGGTGGACAATGGAGAAAACATTATGGTAGACTTGTAGGAGGAAAATGGAGAAAACATTATGGTAGACTTGTAGGAGGAAAATGGAGAAAACATTATGGTAGACTTGTAGGTGGAAAATGCATACGCGAGGAAGGATAGGAAAATGTCGAATGAACAACAAATATATATACAGTATAATTATATCCTCGAGTGAAAGTAGTCAAATAAATAACGACAAGGCAATGTAGTATACTGTATGTACAAGGCAATGTAGTATACTGTATGTACAAGGCAATGTAGTATACTGTATGTACAAGGCAATGTAGTATACAGTATGTACAAGGCAATGTAGTATACTGTATGTACAAGGCAATGTAGTATACTGTATGTACAAGGCAATGTAGTATACTGTATGTACAAGGCAATGTAGTATACAGTATGTACAAGGCAATGTAGTATACTGTATGTACAAGGCATGTAGTATACTGTATGTACAAGGCAATGTAGTATACTGTATGTACAAGGCAATGTAGTATACTGTATGTACAAGGCAATGTAGTATACTGTATGTACAAGGCAATGTAGTATATTGTACAAGGCAATGTAGTATACTGTATGTACAAGGCAATGTAGTATACTGTATGTACAAGGCAATGTAGTATACTGTATGTACAAGGCAATGTAGTATACTGTATGTACAAGGCAATGTAGTATACTGTATGTACAAGGCAATGTAGTATACGTATGTACAAGGCAATGTAGTATACTGTATGTACAAGGCAATGTAGTATACTGTATGTACAAGGCAATGTAGTATACTGTATGTACAAGGCAATGTAGTATACTGTATGTACAAGGCAATGTAGTATACAGTATGTACAAGGCAATGTAGTATACTGTATGTACAAGGCAATGTAGTATTGTATGTACAAGGCAATGTAGTATACTGTATGTACAAGGCAATGTAGTATACTGTATGTACAAGGCAATGTAGTATATTGTATGTACAAGGCAATGTAGTATACTGTATGTACAAGGCAATGTAGTATACTGTATGTACAAGGCAATGTAGTATACTGTATGTACAAGGCAATGTAGTATACTGTATGTACAAGGCAATGTAGTATACAGTATGTACAAGGCAATGTAGTATATTGTATGTACAAGGCAATGTAGTATACTGTATGTACAAGGCAATGTAGTATACTGTATGTACAAGGCAATGTAGTATACTGTATGTACAAGGCAATGTAGTATACAGTATGTACAAGGCAATGTAGTATACTGTATGTACAAGGCAATGTAGTATACTGTATGTACAAGGCAATGTAGTATACTGTATGTACAAGGCAATGTAGTATACTGTATGTACAAGGCAATGTAGTATACTGTATGTACAAGGCAATGTAGTATACTGTATGTACAAGGCAATGTAGTATACTGTATGTACAAGGCAATGTAGTATACTGTATGTACAAGGCAATGTAGTATACTGTATGTACAAGGCAATGTAGTATACTGTATGTACAAGGCAATGTAGTATACTGTATGTACAAGGCAATGTAGTATACTGTATGTACAAGGCAATGTAGTATACTGTATGTACAAGGCAATGTAGTATACTGTATGTACAAGGCAATGTAGTATACTGTATGTACAAGGCAATGTAGTATACTGTATGTACAAGGCAATGTAGTATACTGTATGTACAAGGCAATGTAGTATACTGTATGTACAAGGCAATGTAGTATACTGTATGTACAAGGCAATGTAGTATACTGTATGTACAAGGCAATGTAGTATACTGTATGTACAAGGCAATGTAGTATACTGTATGTACAAGGCAATGTAGTATACTGTATGTACAAGGCAATGTAGTATACTGTATGTACAAGGCAATGTAGTATACTGTATGTACAATAGTGGAAGGAAGGAATTAAAGGGGGGGGTATATATATTTTTTTCTCTCCGTTTCTCTCTTTCTGTGGCTTGTATCCATTCGGCCCCATTCAGCCAATTGTTTTAAGACGTTTATCCCCATCCAGGTGTCGATTTCTTCCTGGCGAGCGATAGCGAGCCAGTATTGTATGGAGAAATCCGGCTTCGCCGGAGAAATTTTTCTATCGAAAAATGTACAAATTTAGCTTGCTGTCAAAACAAGAAATGTATATGCTGGCTCGCTACCGCTCGCCAGGAAAATATTGACACCTGGATGGGAGTAAACGTCTTAAAACAGTAGGCTGAATGGGGCCGAATGGATACAAGCCAAAGAGAGAGGGAGAGAATAAGAGAACAAAAAACGAGGTGGGGCTCCCTTAAGCATAAAGGACAAAAAGGGAGACAAAATGACTATGAACGAATGAAAGAAATGTACAAATACGAAAGAAAATATGGAAACATTAAATAACAAGATATAATGAAAGAAAAGTACAATCACAAAATCCTGGACAGGAAAGATGCATACACAACAAAGTAAAACACGAACATATAAGAAAGAGTGGAAGAATAAGTAACAAAGAGTGAGAGGAGAGACTAAATAAGAAATAGCGAGAGGGGAGAAGATATATGAAAGAATAAAACGAGACAATAAATACGAAAGAATGAAAGGGGAGACTAAATACAACACAGTGCAAGGAGAGAGAGTATATACACAGAGTAAAATAATAACATATATGCAATTTTATTCTATATACTAAATACAACACAGTGCAAGGAGAGAGAGTATATACACAGAGTAAAATAATAACATATATGCTATGCTATTCTATATACTCAGGCCCAATCAACACTTTTCCTTCTTTTCCCCTCTTTTTCTTTTTTTGGGGGGTGGCCGACTCAAGACAGAGCCAGAATAGGGGCAACACAACAGAAAACAATGACCACACAAAAACAAAATACAAATTCACACACATCTAGGCCATCAATATATACAGATATAAAATAGGAGCCTGTGTGGCTGTGTGTGTGTTCCCGTCACGGTTCGATTCTCCATGGATGCCCAAAAGTTTTTTTGGAAAGAGGGCATGGACTTTTGCACTTCTCATTACAATGGCGGACACTAGAGGTGCGGCATATCAGTATCGTGTGTACAAAAGAATCAGCATCAGTACATTCACATCCACAGCCATTCCAACAGTACGGTAACATTCCACATGCACCTCACACACTATATACATCAATGGGTGGTTAGGGGAAGGCAGTTAGTTTTTCGAGTCCTCCTCCTCCCTCATGTTTAGCCCTATTAGTTATGATATTTCAAGACATTCGCCCCATTAGTTTGGCGATTTTCAGGCCTTTTGCCCCATTTCTTTGCCAATATTAAGACCTTTCGTGCCATTTAGGGGTCGATTTTTTCCCTGGCGAACGATAGCGAGCCTGTATTTGAAGAGGAATCGGCCTTCGGCCGGGACATTTTTCTACCAAAAAATTTACATATTTATATCGAAGGGGGGTCTTGTGGGTGTTTTTTTAAGTTTGATGGAGGTTTAGAGAGCAAACTAAACCCCTTCCTTAAACCATTGAGCCGAACCAGTAAATTATGCTGCACAATACCGTCTGAGCTCCCTTTTACAATTACAAATGGGACTAAGCACGAGGGAGAAAGGGGATCAGAAAAACGACCGTCTCCCTTTAAACTGAAGGTGAGAGAAGAGAATATATAAGACTGGTGAAAAAGAATATAATTATACGTGTGAGATAAAAGGGAAAATGTACAGCAACATTTAATTAAGGGGGGGTCACCGTTTTTTTTTTTTATCTTTCTCTCCTTTTCTCTCTTTCCCTGGCTTGTATCCATTCGGCCCCATTCAGCCTACTGTTTTAAGACGATTATCCCCATCCAGGTGTCGATTTCTTCCTGGCGAGCGAAAGCGAGCCAGCATTCTATGGAGAAATCCGGCTTCGCTGGAGAAATTTTTCTATCGAAAAATGTACAAATTTAGCTTGCTGTCAAAACAAAAATATATATACGCTGGCTCGCTACCGCTCGCCAGGAAAATATTGACACCTGGATGGGGGTAAACGTCTTAAAACAGTAGGCTGAATGGGGCCGAATGGAGTAAAGCCAGGGAAACAGAAAACAGGAGAGACAGATGAAAAAAATCTGGTGACTCCCCCTTAGAGGATAGACTAAATACGAATGAGAGATAGTATGGACCAAATCCAAGTGAGAAAATAATAATACCTACACATGAGAAAATAATAATACCTACACATGAGAAAATAATAATACCTACACATGAGAAAATAATAATACCACATGAGAAAATAATAATACCTACACATGAGAAAATAATAATACCTACACATGAGAGAATAATAATACTTACACATGAGAAAATAATAATACCTACACATGAGAAAATAATAATACCTACACATGAGAAAATAATAATACCTACACATGAGAAAATAATAATACCTACACATGAGAAAATAATAATACCTACACATGAGAAAATAATAATACCTACACATGAGAAAATAATAATACCTACACATGAGAAAATAATAATACCTACACATGAGAAAATAATAATACCTACACATGAGAAAATAATAATACCTACACATGAGAAAATAATAAAGACACATGAGAAAATAATAATACCTACCGTACACATGAGAAAATAATAATACCTACACATGAGAAAATAATAATACCTACACATGAGAAAATAATAATACCTACACATGAGAAAATAATAATACCTACACATGAGAAAATAATAATACCTACACATGAGAAAATAATAATACTTACACATGAGAAAATAATAATACCTACACATGAGAAAATAATAATACCTACACATGAGAAAATAATAATACCCACACATGAGAAAATAATAATACCTACACATGAGAAAATAATAATACCTACACATGAGAAAATAATAATACCTACACATGAGAAAATAATAATACCCACACATGAGAAAATAATAATACCTACACATGAGAAAATAATAATACCTACACATGAGAAAATAATAATACCTACACATGAGAAAATAATAATACCTACACATGAGAAAATAATAATACCCACACATGAGAAAATAATAATACCTACACATGAGAAAATAATAATACCTACACATGAGAAAATAATAATACCCACACATGAGAAAATAATAATACCTACACATGAGAAAATAATAAAGACACATGAGAAAATAATAAAGACACATATATGAGAAAATAATAAAGACACATATATGAGAAAATAATAATACCTACACATGAGAAAATAATAATACCTACACATGAGAAAATAATAATACCCACACATGAGAAAATAATAATACCTACACATGAGAAAATATAGAACAAATGTGAATGAGAGATAGAGAATACTTACGAATGAGAGATCAGAACACAAATACGAATGATAAACAAAATACACGTGAATGAAACAAAATGATGAACACGAACGAGATCTAGATATTGAACAAGAATGATAAATAAAGAATAATGACAAATGAGAAATAATAGAGAATATATACGAATGGGAGATAATAGAATAATTAGTTACGAAAGGAGAATTAACCCTCTCACGTTTTTGACGCATTTTTGAGCCTATTAGGGATACTTTAAAGCCTTTGTTACCATCTTTAAACCTTTAGTTTGGTTACTTCAATTGAGTTAGCTGTGGGCAGAAAACTAATTTTGGAGAGGTAATTATAAGAGTGAGAGAACTCTATTTAATATTGCTAATCTGGCAACCTCTGCGTCATATGTACGTGAAAGGGTTAATAGAGAACAAACACGAATGAGAGGATAATAAAAAATAAATACGATTGAGAAGATATAAAGAATAAACATAAATAAGAGAATAAAGACAACCAATACGAATGCGAGAATATATTAAGGGGGTCACCTGATTTTTTTTATCTTTCTCTCCTTTTCTCTCTTTCTCTGGCTTGTATCCATTCGGCCCCATTCAGCCAATTGTTTTAAGACGTTTACCCCCATCCAGGTGTTAATATTTCATTGGCGAGCGATAGCGATTCAGCATTTTATGGAGAAATCCGGTTTCGCCGGAGGTATTTTTCTATCGAAAAATGTACAAATTTAGCTTACTGTCAAAACAAAAATATTACCGTTCGCCAGGAAAATATTGACACCTGGATAGGGGTAAACATCTCAAAACAGTAGGCTGAATGGGGCCGAATGGATACCAGCCAAAGAGAGAGGGAGAAAAAGAGAAAAAAAGCGAGGTGGGCTCCCTTAAATCATTACAAAAAAACGCTTTTCAAATGGGCCCATTATTGTATTGGGTAATTACTACATTTGGGCAGTGGCAATACTTTGATTATTCACAAAAGGTAAAATGTAGGAATTTACAACTGCATTTGTTGTAAATATTGCATTAATTAAGGGGAGGTTTTTAGTTTGTTTCCTTCTCCTCCAGCAATCTTAAAATTTCACCCCCTTGACCCCCTTTCAAGATAAATTTGTACATTTTTCGGCAGAAAAATGTCCCGGCCGAAGGCCGATTGCTCCTAAATTACAGGCTTGCTGTCGCTCGCCAGGATAAAATCGACACCTAAATGGCACGAAAGGTCTTAAAATTGACAGAATGGGGGGGACATTCTTAAAATCATCAAACTAATGGGGCAAACGTCTTAAAATCTCAAAAGCAATGGGGCTAGACATGAGGGAGAAAGGGGTTAAGAAAAAAGTCCCTCAAGTGGAAATCTCCCCTTAATAGTGACACTATATTGGAATTCGATGCGTAGAATCAAGCCCGGAATTATCTGACCGAAAACCAATTCCGTGAGTGGCCATAGGGGGTAGCACGCTGGAAAGAAATACTGAACAAAATGTCTATACCTTAAGGGGGCCACCTTGCTTTCTTTTCTCTCTCTCTCCCTCTCTCTTTGGCTTGTATCCATTCGGCCCCATCCAGCCTACTGTTTTAAGACGTTTACCCCCATCCAGGTGTCAATATTTTCCTGGCGAGCGGTAGCGAGCCAGCATGTATATACCTGTATATATTTTTTTTTACATCAAGATAAATGTGTACATTTTTCGATAGAAAAATGTCTCCGGCGAAGCCAGATTTCTCCATACAATGATGGCTCGCTATCGCTCGCCAGGAAGAAATCTACACCTGGACGGGGATAAACGTCTTAAAACAGTTGGCTGAATGGAGCCGAATGGATACAAGCCAGAGAAAGAGAGAAAAGGAGAGAAAGAAAAAAACGCAGGTGACCCCCCTTAAGTTTTCTTTTATCCCGGTAGTAACTAAATACAGGCCAACTGGAAGAGGAAAGGCAAAGTAGACAAGCCAAACCGACATCTACGGAAGCAGCGAAGAAGCAGACAGATTGCATGGTGTACAGTCGCGCTCATAAGTCATGTCTCGGCACCAAGTATGTTTTGATCAATAATTGGTATCGACAATATCTAAGCTTCATTTCTTCATATCGAGTGAAATATACAAACATGTTCCTACACTTAACCACCCTATTCAACATCTGGCAGACATTAATACAGCACAGAGCAAGCCAAACGCAATGACAGCTGGGCCATGACTTATTAGCGCGACCGTACCTGGGAAATGAAGGAAGGAAGACCAAACGTAAACACAGTGAAGCCTGGCAAGAAGAAGAGAGATTACATGCAGAGGATAGTACCAAAGAATGAAACAAATGGAAGGAGGAAGAAAGCAAGGATGAGAGGGAGAAGCGCAAGAAGAAAAGCAGGGGAGGATGAAAAGGAGGAAGAAATAAGACAATAAGGAAGGGAAGAATGAATGAAGGAAGGAAGGAGGGAGGAAGGAGGGAGCTAGTACGAGAAGCCCCTGCAACATTGAGACTCCGGATATCGCGGGTGAATAATTGACAGTACAGCGATTCTGAATGCAGCATGCAGGACGTGCTTTGAGGTGCTTGGTATGTGTCCCAAGACAGACATACCCGTGAATTACGTAGGATCTCCTGGGCGTCTCACTCTCTCTCTCTCGCTCGTGTGTGTGTACTACTAATAATAATAATTGTTGGTTTATTGTTCACTTTCATAATCTACAGATATTTTCTTAACCTAGGTACTGTACAATGCATATTATATCTTTACTACGAGGTCACATGCGGCCTTTGGCGACCGTAAGGTGTCTGGGTTCCCATCATAGTACCTATGCAGATGTACTGGTGAGAAGTACGTGTAGGCTAACACAAGCTGATAGTTGATCAGCTTGGCTAGGGAGGGACCACGATACAATGTTCTCCATCGTGATGTATATGTGTGTGTGTGTGTGTGTGTGTGTGTGTGTGTGTGTGTGTGTGTGTGTGTGTGTGTGTGTGTGTGTGTGTGTGTGTGTGTGTGTGTGTGTGTGTGTGTGTGTGTGTGTGTGTGTGTGTGTGTGTGTGTGTGTGTGTGTGTGTGTGTGTGTGTGGTGCCCAGTCACCACTTAGTAAGGGCCCCTTCAACCACTTCAATATACTGTACACTAACCGTTTCTTGGTTGTTGTAGCCACTGTTAATATACTACTTAGTACAGACTCTTCACCATGTTAATGCCATAAAAGCGTTATATATATTCCACTTCTAATAACTACTTAGCACCGGACTTTCAACCGCTGTCATATCATAGCCACTCTCAAGCTATTATTACAAATAGAAACATATCACTTAAGGGGGGTGACCTGCTTTTTGTTATTTCTCTCCTTTTCTCTCTTTCTCTGGCTTGTATCCATTCGGCCCCATTTTGCCAACTATTTTAAGACGTTTATCTCCATCTAGGTGTCGATTTCTTCCTGGCGAGCGATAGCGAGCCAGCATTATATGAAGAAAACCGGCTTCGCCGGAGAATTTATTTTATCGAAAAATTTACAAATTTAGCCTGCTGTCAAACAAAAATAACAAATATGCTGGCTCGCTACCGCTCACCAGTAAACAATTGACACCTGGATGGGGATAAACGCCTTAAAACAGTAGGCTGAATGGGGCCAAATGGGTACAAGGCAGAGAAAGATAGAAAAGGACAGAACAAAAACAGGTCACCCCCCCTTAATAAAGGACCTTGAACCATTTCAATACCGTATCCACTTTTGCATTATTCTAGCCAATGTTAACTCTTTTAATATTTGAGGATGTAGGCCTATTTCTACAATTTATTCTGGATATCAATGACGATTTTATGCAATTAAGAAATATTCACTAGAAATCAAAGGGGTCAAAACTATCTCAATTAATTATCGAGTTCCTGCAAGTTCTTTCTCAACTGAATAGCATAGTTTAATAATAGCCAGACTAAATTGTATAAACGCGTCATTATCCCCAAGGGGTTAAGGGGAGACAGACCGTTTTTCTGGACCCCCGTCTCCCTAATGTTTAGCCCCACTAGTTTTGCCATTTTAAGACGTTGGTTCCATTAGTTTGGGGATTTTATGACCTTTCACCCCATTTCTTTGTCAATATTAGGACCCTTCGTGCCATTTAGGTGTCTATTTTAGGAGGAATCGGCCTTTGGCCGGGACATTTTTCTACCGAAAAATTTACAAATCTATCTTGAAGCTGGGGGTGTTTTTCTAAGCTTGATGGAGGTCTAGGGAGGAAACTAAAAAAATATATGAATAATTAATAGACCAAACAAACAGCCACTGTCCCCTTAATGACCACTTAGTACGGGAACCTCAATCATTCCAATAAGACTATATATCTTATCTAGCCACCTCCACGACGATTTAATTCAGCCCAGGAAAAACCTCTGGCAATCAAATGGCTAAACATGATGACAATGAACCCTTTTTCACTGGCAGGGCTACAGAACATTATCAAGCTGACATATACTCGACAGGAGGAATATTGAAAAGCAACCAATTATCAGATTGAATAGTTAAGGGAGCTCAGACGGTATTGTGCAGCATAATTTACTGGTTCGGCTCAATGGTTTAAGGAAGGGGTTTAGTTTACTCTCTAGACCTCTATCAAGCTTTAAAAAAACACCCGCTAGACCCCCCTTTGTGATAATTTTTTACATTTTTCGATAGAAAAATGTCCCGGCCGATGGCCAATTCCTCTTAAAATTACAGGCTCGTTATAGCTCGCCAGGAAAAAATCGACACCTAAATGGCACGAAAGGTCTTGAAATTGACAGCGAAATGGGGCGAAAGGTATTAAAATCGCCAAACTAATGGAAGGAACGTCTTAAAAACTAATATGCTAGACACGAGGGAGAAGGAGGTCCATAAAAAGCGAGTAGTACCCCCTTAATAACCACTCAGTAGAAAAGAGCTCTTGGACTGAGAGGGTTAAAGATACAAGTGCCACCTTAAGGGGGGTGACCTGTTTTTTTGTATTTTTCTCCTTTTCTCTCTTTCTCTGGCTTGTATCCATTCGGCCCCATTCTGCCAAGTATTTTAAGACGTTTATCCCCATCTAGGTGTCGATTTCTTTCTGGCGAGCGATAGCGAGCCAGCATTATATGAAGAAATCCGGCTTCGACGGACACATTTTTCTATCGAAAAATGTACAAATTTAGCCTGCTGTCAAACAAAAATAAAAAATATGCTGGCTCGCTACCGCTCACCAGTAAAAAATTGACACCTGGATGGGGATAAACGTCTTAAAACAGTACTGAAAGGGGCCAAATGGATACAAGCCAGAGAAAGATAGAAAAGGACGGAATAAAAACAGGTCACCCCCCTTAAGGGGAGACACTTGTGTTTTCGGGACCTCCTTCTCCCTCATGTTTATCCCTATTAGTTTTGAGATTTTAATATGTTCGCCCCATTAGTTTGGCGATTTTCAGACCTTTTGCCCCATTTCTTTGCCAATATTAAGACCTTTCGTGCCATTTTGGTGTCAATTTTTTTCCTGGCAAGCAAAAGCGAGCCTGTATTATAAGAGGAATCGGCCTTTGGCCTGGACATTTTCTATCGAAAAATGTACAAATATATATCGAAGGGGGGTCTTGGGGGTGTTATTTTTAAGCTTGATAGAGGTTTAGAGAGCAAACTAAACCCCCTCCTTAAACCATTGAGCCGAACCAGTAAATTATGCTGCACAATACCGTCTGAGTTCCCTTAAGGGGAGATTTCCACTTGAGGGATTAATTTCTTGACCCCTTTCTCCCTCATGGTTAGCCCCATTGCTTTTGATATTATAAGACGTTCGCCCCATTACTTTGGCGATTTTAAGAACTTTCGCCCCATTTCTGTCAATTTTAAGACTTCGTGCCATTTAGGTGTCGAGTTTTTCCTGGCGAGCGATAGCGATCCTGTAATTTAAGAGGAACCGGCCTTCGGCCGGGACATTTTTCTACCGAAAAATGTACAAATTTATCTTGAAATGGGGTCTAGGGGCTGTAATGTTAAGCTTGATGGAAGTCTAGCGAACTAACTAAAAACTTCCCCTTAAACCACTTATATATTTTCTGTTAAGGAAGCTGTTCTAAAACGGTTTTATTCAGCATATGAAAAACCCTCTGGATCATGGAATTAAAGCACAACCTACAAATTGACTCTTTGAATGTGGTCAATATGTTATGTTCTAGTTAACAACACATTATGATATTCAGGATAGAACGTCTACTAGTCTCGAGTTAAATATACGAGCTGTCTTGGTGGTGTAATGGTTAGAGTGTTTAAAAAAAAAATATGTGTGATAATCCAGGTTCGAATCCCGGTGGATCACATATATGCTTTCATTAATTTCATTGGAGGTGTTTGGTGTCGGGGTTAAATTAATAAACAATAGATTAAGCTGAAGAAAAATATAAACTCTTGTCAAGAATAATACAAAAGTGCTACAATTGTTTTCAAGGATTTACTCGACCCCCTAGGGCCAAATTCATCAACGTATTTACCAAGTAGATCGATGCTAAAGTAGATGGTAACTCAACTCAATCTGTAATAATACATTTAACTGTGTTGCTGGTGTAATGGTTTAGAAACTTTAGATGCTTATGTTCTGGGTGTGGTGTCCCGAGTTCGAATCCCGGGAGGACCATATGCTTTCATTAGTTTATTCAAGTACATTGGGGTTTGTAATTGATGATTAATGTTAAGAACGGGGTGTTAATTATAAAACATATTCACGATTCATTTTGCACCTACTGGGATCTCAACCATCCTTCGCTATTTTATTGATTGATGAATATGGTAATTAAGATGATGGTAGGGCGTGGTAAATGGGATTGATAAACATAAATAGCATGATCCCGTTGATGAATCTAGTCCCTGAACTACGAGAGATCATTCTCAAGCTGAATATTGCACAGTAATGAAAGGTTTACTGGAAACAATGACTGCCTCCTACTTCATTATGGTGAAGCACAAGCAATATTGAACATTCCGAAAGCATTAAGAACCGTACATACATTTTGTCTGACTATTAAGGGGACACACTGTTTTTTTGGCCTATAAATTCATTCATTCATAAATTCTTAGTTTCCTCGCTAGACATCCCTCAAACTTAGAAAAACATCCCCTAGACCCTCTCTCAAGATTAATTTGTACATTTTTCGGTAGAAAAATTTCCTGGCCGAAGGCCGGTTCCTCTTACAATTACAGGCTCGCTATCACTTGCCAGGAAAAAATCGACAACTAAATGGCACGATAGGTCTTAAAATGTATAACGAAATGGGATAAAAGGTCTTAAAATCGCCAAACGAATGGGCCGAACGTCTAAAAATCTAAGAAATAATGGGACTAAACACTAGGGAGAAAGGGGACCAGAAAAACGACCGTCTCCCCTTAACCTTGAACATATAACTTATATATATATTATTATTATTGATGTGATTCCCAGTTAACACCATATTGTTGGGGGGAAGATAGGTCAAGTAGTAAGAATGTATTGGAGTGTATTTATAACTACGGGTATTTCACATATTAAAATTACCCTACATGGTAATATACATTATTCAATTGGTATAAAGTTTTTAAAATGCATGTAATACTAAATTTAAAAAATATAAACTAAACAATCACCGACAGGAAAAAAATAATGATTGCATGGTATTGCAGGAATAAGCGAATATGAATCACGATTTTCCTGCGCCAAATCCTGGACCTGACAAGTGGCAGAGAGGCCATCCTCCCCTTCCTCGCTCGACGGAAACCCCACACCTTAGACGGTATTGTGCAGCATAATTTACTGGTTCGGCTCAATGGTTTAAGGAAGGGGTTTAGTTTGCTCTCTAAACCTCTATCAAGCTTAAAAAAATATCAACAAGACCCCCTTTCGATATAAATTTGTAAATTTCCCGGCCGAAGGCCGATTCCTCTTCAAATACAGGCTCGCTATCGCTTGCAAGGACAAAATCGACACCTAAATGGCACGAAAGGTCTTAATATTGGCAAAGAAATGGGGCAAAAGGTCTGAAAATCGCCAAACTAATGGGGCGAATGTCTTGAAATCTCATAACTAATAGGGCTAAACATGAGGGAGGAGGAGGACTCGAAATAACAACTGCCTCCCCTTAACCCCGAAAAAAAATATATTGCACCGTGCAAAGGCCTGAACAATAGGAACAGCTTGTCTTTTTCTCACGAGCCTGGAACTAAGAACCCTCTGAATGGCCTCACACTCCTGGACCAAAGAGCATGCTGATTGGTCCACACTGGTCCACAGCTCCTAGGACTAAGAGCAAGCTGATTGGTCTCGAGAGCGCCAATGAGTGTTCAACCCGAGAAGAAAGACCTCTCGTGATTGGCGGGAAGTATTGGTGGGTTGAAGAGTTGAGGGCCGAAGCGTGACTTGGGTTTATGGTGATCGTGGGTGGGAGAGCTAATGACCCTTCACTATCAGTCAGGAGAAATAGGACGCGTTCTGAGAGGCCGAGTGTGACCATGGATTAAGGGGAGATGAGTTGTTTTTGTGGACCCTTTTCTACCTACTGTGAACAGCATAGGGGGATGGGAAGGACAAGTTCGGGGATAGAGCGAAGATAGGGCCGAGGAGAAGGGGAGGAAACAGTGGGAGAGATGGAAAGGAAAATACAAGGAGGGGAGGGAGAGAAGGGAGTACAAAGGAGTACAAAGGAAATCAAGCAACAACAGATCTAGTGACCCTTCTAGGTTGCTTGTCCTCCAAAACACTGAGGATCAAGTGTCCAAACAGTGGTTTAGAGTGGGTAAGGGAACATTGGAAAGGGAATTACTGCCCTGGAACTAATGTCCGTGGCAGGATTAGGAAGTTAGTAGGGGACAGATGGGTTAGTAACTGAGGGGGGGATAAAATAAAGTTATTCATTTACAAACGCAGTCGTAAACGCAGGGAAGTAAAGGGGAAGTAAATGACATGGGAGAGAGGGGCCAAGGTGCAAGAGGCCACGGTCAGCAATGGGATGGAGGTATACATCAGAAAGAGGGCCAGGGAGGGTATACATCATAAGAGAAGAGAGGAGGGTGAAGGTATACATCATAAGGGAGGAAGAGAGGGTATGCACATCTGAGAATGGGCTGTGGAGGGTATACACCAGAAGAGGGGCAGGGGAGGGTATACACCAGAAGAGGGGCAGGGGAGGGTATACCTCATAAGAGAGGAGAGGAGGGTATACATCATAAGAGAGGAGAGAGAAGGGTATAAAATAAGAGAGGAGGGTATACTTCATAAGAGAGGAGAGGAGGGTATACATCATAAGAGAGGAGAGAGGAGGGTATATACATCATAAGAGAGGAGAGAGGAGGGTATATACATCATAAGAGAGGAGATACGAGGGTATACACATCATAAGAGAGGAGAGAGGAGGGTAATCATAAGAGAGGGGAGGTGTGGTGGAGTGGTCTTGCCACTGGCCTGGTAATCCAAAGGTCCCGGGTTCAAATCCCGATGTCTCAATGGGAAGATATTATTGGGATGGAATTTGTGCTGTACCTAGTATCAGTGCATTACCACAAAGCCCACCGAAACGTCAATAAAATACCCTCATTGTTCCCTGATTAAATAGCACTGTATGAATATTCCCATATTCAAAATATGCTATAGGGGTGCAATGCCTGGTGAGTTATCTGCTCAACAGGTGGCGTTGTGTGTGTGTAAGTGTGAGAGTCCGAGTGTAGTGGGTGAGACAGTGAAGCACGGGAACGAGATGGCTTCAGGGATGGGGTCGTTTCGGGCCATGAGTGAGCACCGTGCCTCATGTGAAGGCAAGATGGCAGGTGCTCGTTGTGCTCTACGTGCTTCACATGTCTCACTCCCTAGACTGGAACAAGACCTCACGGGCTTCACTGTTCATTGTAAAGCGGTGAATGTTAAGGCTCTCAGCCTATGCCCGAGAGGAAGTAAGTTGGAATATAGAAAAAAAAAAAAAAAAAAAATATACATCATAAGAGAGGAGAGAGGAGGGTATATACATCATAAGAGAGGAGGGTATATACATCATAAGAGAGGAGAGAGGAGGGTATATACATCATACGAGAGGAGAGAGGAGGGTATACACATCATAAGAGAGGAGAGAGGAGGGTATATACATCATAAGAGAGGAGAGAGGAGGGTATACACATCATAAGAGAGGAGAGAGGAGGGTATATACATCATACGAGAGGAGAGAGGAGGGTATACACATCATAAGAGAGGAGGGTATATACATCATAAGAGTGGAGAGAAGAGGGTATACCTCATAAGAGAGGAGAGGAGGGTATATACATCATAAGAGTGGAGAGAAGAGGGTATACCTCATAAGAGAGGAGAGGAGGGTATATACATCATAAGAGTGGAGAGAAGAGGGTATACCTCATAAGAGAGGAGAGGAGGGTATATACATCATAAGAGAGGAGAGAGGAGGGTATACATCATAAGAGAGGAGAGAGGAGGGTATATACATCATAAGAGAGGAGAGAGGAGGGTATACACATCATAAGAGAGGAGGGTATATACATCATAAGAGAGGAGAGAGGAGGGTATATACATCATAAGAGAGGAGAGAGGAGGGTATACACATCATAAGAGAGGAGGGTATATACATCATAAGAGAGGAGAGAGGAGGGTATACACATCATAAGAGAGGAGGGTATATACATCATAAGAGAGGAGAGAGGAGGGTATACACATCATAAGAGAGGAGGGTATATACATCATAAGAGAGGAGAGAGGAGGGTATATACATCATAAGAGAGGAGAGAGGAGGGTATACACATCATAAGAGAGGAGGGTATATACATCATACGAGAGGAGAGAGGAGGGTATACACATCATAAGAGAGGAGGGTATATACATCATAAGAGAGGAGAGAGGAGGGTATATACATCATAAGAGAGGAGAGAGGAGGGTATACACATCATAAGAGAGGAGGGTATATACATCATAAGAGAGGAGAGAGGAGGGTATATACATCATAAGAGAGGAGAGAGGAGGGTATATACATCATAAGAGAGGAGGGTATATACATCATAAGAGAGGAGAGAGGAGGGTATATACATCATACGAGAGGAGAGAGGAGGGTATATACATCATAAGAGAGGAGGGTATATACATCATAAGAGAGGAGAGAGGAGGGTATATACATCATAAGAGAGGAGAGAGGAGGGTATATACATCATAAGAGAGGAGAGAGGAGGGTATATACATCATAAGAGAGGAGGGTATATACATCATAAGAGAGGAGAGAGGAGGGTATATACATCATAAGAGAGGAGAGAGGAGGGTAGAGAGGAGAGAGGAGGGTATATACATCATAAGAGAGGAAAGTATATACATCACAAGAGAGGAGGGTATATACATCATAAGAGAGGAGAGAGGAGGGTATATACATCATAAGAGAGGAGGGTATACACATCATAAGAGAGGAGATAGGAGGGTATATACATCATAAGAGAGGAGGTAAACTATACACATCATAAGAGAGGCAGGCATAGTTGTACGGTCGCGCTAATACGTCATGTCCCAGCTGTCATTACGTTTGGCTGTATTAATGTCTGTTAGATGTTGAATAGGGTGGGTAAGTGTAGGAACATGTTTGTATTGGCGGGTGCCCAACCCCGAAAGGGGTTGATATAGGGGAGCTATCCCCCCGCCAAAGGCGGCTTTCTAGGGCCTTTCCTAGCTGATGCTGAGAGGATTGGGTTCTAGTCATGTGGTGATGGGCTGGTCTATCAGAGTGAGAACTGAGCGATCTCTGCCATACCCATAGCTTACTCTGACTGTTCCTTTTACTTATATATTTTCTAGATCTCAAGTGACGGCGTCTCTTCCGTGGATTGACCTCCCAATTTACCAAGATTGGAAGCCAAAGCGTCACATTTTTCCTTTGCCCCTCAACTTTCTCTTCATAATTGCTGAGGGGCACAGGGCCTTGGGTGGGGCTTTGGTTTCCCGGGCGTTTCCGCACCCTCCTCAGCTCCCCGCCATGGAGTGGCTTCGGTCACCCAGGCTTTATTGTGGTAAGTAGGGAGGGTTCTGTGGGGGCGCTCGGTTATGGCCTTAGCTTTGCTCGGGGCCTTGGGGCTGTTCGGCCAGGCAGCTTAGGGAACAACAAAAACAACAACAACATGTTTGTATATTTAACTTGATATGCAGAAATGAAGCTTAGATATTGCTGATACCAATTATTGATCAAAGAATACTTGGTGTCGAGACATCACTTATTAGCCCGACTGTACATGAGGAAGAGGTATATACAAATCATAAGAGGGTAAAGGTAGAGGCAATAATCTTCAGGTCATATATTAACCGCCATTTTGACTCTAGCCAATACTCCGAGATTCATTAGACATACTAGACAATAGCGGGCATACTACAGTATATTACGGAAAGCTTATTACCCATCTCCTTGCTCAATGAAGACGGTACCAACCAGGGATAAGGAAGGGTATACAGTACATCATAAACTAGAGGGACTGTTGAATGTATGATAAAATAGCGGACATACTATATTACGGAAAGCTTATTACCCATCTCCTTGCTCAATGAAGACGGTACCAACCAGGGATAAGGAAGGGTATACACTACATCATAAACTAGAGGGACTGTAGAATGTATGATAAAATAGTGGACATACTATATTACGGAAAGCTTAATACCCATCTCCTTTCTCAATGAAGACGGTACCAACCACCAGGGACAAGGAAGGTTATACACTACATCATAAACTAGAGGGACTGTAGAATGTATGATAAAATAGCGGACTACTATATTACGGAAAGCTTATTACCCATCTCCTTTCTCAATGAAGACGGTACCAACCACCAGGGACAAGGAAGGGTATACACTACATCATAAACTAGAGGGACTGTAGAATGTATAAGGGCGGGCAGAACAAGACAGGGGTGGCCATTTGGAGTAAGCACCGCCAGGCAACCAACACATACACATGGGCCCACAGATTTCTTGTTTTGCATGGCTAATTGCTAATTTAAATTACCCCTAAATTGACCTTAATGCGGACGTAATTAATTGCCGTAATAACCCCGCTATTATTCAGACCGCACACCGTCATTAGCCACACACACACACACACACACACACACACACACACACACACACACACACACACACGCATAATAAGACCACGACAACGTTTCTATTAGACGAGGGGTTATATAAGAGACAAGGGCCCGGAGTCTTAAGGGGGGGGGTCATCGGCTTTTTTCCTCTCCTTTTCTCTTTCTCTGGCTTGTATCCATTCGGCCCCATTCAGCTTACTGTTTTAAGACGTTTATCCCCATCCAGGTGTCAATTTTCTTCTGGCGAGTAATAGCGAGCCACCATTGTATGGAGAAATCCGGCTTCACCGGAGACATTTTTCTATCGAAAAATGTACAAATTTAGCCTGCTGTCAAAAACGTATAAAACAAATATTTTGGCTCGCTACCGCTCGCCAGCAAAAAATCGACACCTGGATGGGGATAAACGTCTTAAACCAGTAGGCTGAATGGGGCCGAATGGATACAAGCCAGAGAAAGAGAGAAAAGGAGAGGAAAAAAGCCGATGACCCCCCCTTAAGAGTCACCCCCCTTAAAAGGGTCAAAAGTTATAATGTGGTGAACATTATAACGGATTTATTTTATTTCTTTTTTTCTTTTTTTTACAGTATCATCTTATTTCTTGCTGTGAGCTCATAACTTGCCCGTCAGGTACAATAATCAAGTGCAGTGTTTTGAGTAATACTGCTAAGATAAATAGGATGTCGGCTGTCAAGTTACGACGGGCATACAGAGATGCGATGCCGTAAATATTTATAGTATAATAGACCTGAAGGTAGACCACACCGCTGACTGTCTGGTGTACAGTATCTGGTCGTCTTACCCTTGGACAGATGTATCGCTGTTTGCGGCAGCTTTAGACACACGTCCGGAACATTAAACAAAGGCTACATTCCAATGCTGCTTCGCATATCTTAGGTTACACTAAATGAGATAAATATATTAAATATAAATTTAGATTTGCTAATTTACGAACATAGCTCATCAATTATTGTACTTATTAGTCATAGGCTAAACAGTGCATCATTTGCATAACCCAAATGGTGCTAACTGGTAGGGAGATAATAAGAAAAGCAGAATCATTCTATATCTCTCTCTCCCATATATATATATATATATATATATATATATATATATATATATATATATATATATATATATATATGTATATATAGGGGACCAATCGAGCAGGGCAGTACCCAGGGGAGGCCACATAGGCATATGATAAGGAGTAGCTGGAACTCCTGTTTCATTTGCCTGGCTTCCCTCACTGTTTATAATTTTGTGCCTCAGCTACACACATAGTAATCCAGCTTACTTTCGCAAATACTTTCTCCTCATATTTACCTTTTGATACCTTTTGATACCTTTTGATGTGTTCGCCACTCTTCTAGCGGCACCAAGGAGCGCGACGCCCCTCGTTATAGGTGGTGATTTGGTGCAGTAGACTGTTTGAAGCGACAGCTCGCTCCCTTGCGAGGATGGGCTCGTCTGGCACTTTTTGCAGTTCGACATCTAGGGCTCTCTTGAAGTTGTCTAACGAGATGTCCCTCATGTCTCTTACTCGCCGTGGGAGTTTGTTGAAGAGACGTGGGCCTCTGTGTGATAACCAGCCCTCTCGCAGAGAGCCCATAGCACCACCCCTGTTATTCATCCGGGGGATTTCGCATTCCCAGCCTCTCCTATCATGAATTTCATGACTATCGGAGTATGTAGGTTTGGTACTAAACCCTCTGCGATTTTCCACGTGTATATTATTAGGTAACGTTCTCTTCTACGTTCCAGTGAGTACAGTTCACTACACTTGATAAAACACAGCACATTTCTTTCCAACACACCTAAATTACTTCTAATGTACCTTGATTATGGTTCTCTATCACTCTTTCAATCTTGGGGGGGGGGGAACACTTGTTACAGGCATCTTTGCCTTTTGTCTCCTTCATAATAATAAGGAGGAAGTATTCAAATAGTACCATTGCCTTCAAACGCAAGAATCTCATACTCTCTGTGTTTCTGCCCGGAATCAAGCCAAATCTGTTCTTCAACTCGCTAAAATATATTCTTTCATCAAAAGCAAATTCTCTGAACTTTCCAACTCTAGCTCGTCTCAGGCTTTCTGGCATTTAGCCAAATACTTCTCCAACAAGACCAAGCGGATTATAGGTTCGTGCGGCTGTGTAAAATGTAAAAAAGGGTCTCCGTTATGCCCTAGAGAATAGATCAAAGTATATGTATGTGATAAATCATTAGATTTGGTTCAGTAATAACCGAGAAATAGAAATTTTCAATATGCGTTGCCCTAACGAGAAGAAGAAGAATAACAACAACAACAACAACGACATGAATGGTGACTAGAGGTCCTGGCTTGCGTATATACTTAACAAAAGAACTTCTCCGTCACTTCTTTTTCTGACAAAACAGAACTCATTGCTCAAACTTTCGCTTAGATGATTCTGGTGCTATTCTGGCTCTCCACCCCTCTCTCTCTCTCTTACTTATACCTACTGTAATATCGTAATATCTTGTACTTTCTGCTCTCTCTGGGTTTAATACTATGAAGGTGTATGGGCCAGATGGTGTTCTTCCTGTTGTACTTAAAAAGTGTTATTCCGTGCCGAATCCCTGACTAGGCAAACTTTTTTTTTCTTTCCTCTAATGTCTTCCCTTCTTGCTGAAAGTTTTTGCTCATTCAACCTGTCCCAAATAAGAGTGACCGCTCTCAACTCTACAATTATTATTCAATTTCTCTCATAACTTGCACCTCTAAAGTTTTTAAATATATTCTTAATACAAAAATCTTAGCACTTGTCTTCCCATAATCTACTTTCAGATCGCTAGTATGGTTTCCTTAAGGGGCGCTCTACTGGTGATATCCTTCTCATCTTACTAACTCTTGCTCATCCTCCTTTCGGGATTTAGGTGAGACCTTTTCTATTGCGCTAGACATATCCAAAAGCCATTGCTAGAGTCTGGCACAAAACTCTTTTTCAATACTGCCATTCTTCGGTTTCTATACCTCTATCAGTATCTTTGTCTCTAATTTTCTTTCTGGCCGTTCCATAGCTGCGGTTGTGGGCAGCCATCGTTCACTTCCTCAACCTATTAACTCCGGTATTCCCCAGGGTTCTGTCCTGTCTCCAGTTCTATTTATATTATTCATTATTGATCTTCTCAACTGTAGCTCTAGTCCTATACACTCATATGCTGATTGCTCTATCTTACACCATGCAACTAGTTTTCCATATTGTCCGCTCATGCAGTTATTCCAAAGCTGACATGATGAAGTCATAGCACACCTATCTTCTGATCTTTCAACTATTTCCGATTGGGGCAGGGATAATTTTGTTACTTTCAATGCTTCCGAAACCCAATTTTTCCATCTATCTACCCATCACAATCTTCACCATGACTATCCCATACTCTTAAACAACACACAAATCGACCTTTCGTCTTCTCTCAATATTCTTGGTGTCTCTTCTGACCTTTCTTAGAAAGACCATGACACCACTCTTGCTAAAACAGCTTCACAGAAGGTAGGCATGTTCAACCGTCTCTGTGAGTTCTTCACCCTGGCACAGCTTCTTGCTCTGTACATGGGCACTATGTGCCCATGTATTGAGTACTATTCGCATGTGTGGGGACGTTCCACCCATACTGCACTTCTCGAAAGGGTAGAGCCAAAAGTATTTTGTTTATCAACTCACCTCCTCTCACTAATTCCCTACAATCTCTCTCTACATGCCGCAATGTTGCATCTCTCTCACTCTTTTACCCCAATTACAATAATCAGTGTTCTTCACAGCTTTTTCATTGTATACCTCCTACCTTATAGACTCTTATATAGAGTAGGTGACATCCGCCTTTCAACACATTCCCACCCCTATTTTGTCCAACTCTCTAACCAAAGAATAAACCAATTTTCCCAGTTTTTCTTCGACTCCAGAACGCTCTCCCTCAATTTATCTTTCCCTCATTCAAAGACTTAAACTGCTTCAAGCTCCGTGTGTCCAGACATTTTGACTCTACGTACCTTGAATTTGGCTCTCAATCACTGTTGTTTTTTTGTTTTTTTGAGTGGGTGGTGGTATTAGTTACAGGCAGCTTTGTTGTTTGTCTCCTTCATACACACAACAAAATAAAATTATATAACTGTACAGCACCAACTCTTCTTCAGACCTGTTACAGAAAGAAAATAGTATGCAGAGGGAAACACAACATGTAATAATTATTTATTAAACTAAAACAAGTAAAATAAAATAGTTAAAGGTTTAAAAGCATTACTGATATATATATATATATACTGTATAGCTTAGACAATCTGTAAAAACACGGAGGAATCTATAAACATTGGTTTTATCGTATACATTTTTTTGTTTGTTTTAGAAGCACCCACCTAGGCTGGACTTAATACAAAAAGTTGGGTTTTGTAAGAACCCTGCTACGGCATGAGTGTGCTCAGTGAGTCAGACACAGTACCAGTCATTCAGTAAGGTATAAGTGTAGAAACAGACAGTCAGCAGCCGTACCACTATACATTACCCCCGTAATTATTACTCTCGCAGCCAAAACACAGCCGCAGTCTTTTTAATTGCCCCCTTTCAAAGTGTAAGCGCTTTTAATGTCCAGATGGGCAATAATGGGAAATTAATATTCATTGCCGTATGGAAGAGGCGTGTTTTATGCTGGAATCCGTTTAAGATAATTACAGGCCTTTCAATGGTGAGACAATGACGCCATGTGTTTTATTGTTGGTCCAGCCAGAGGTGTGGAGAACTGGAGGAGGGAGGGGTCAGGGCAGTGGGAAGGAGGTACAGTGAGGGTGGTAGGGGTGAAGGAGGTAAAGAGGGATGAGAAGGAGGTTAGGGTCTTAGGGAGGGGTGGGGGAGGTAGGATAGGGATTAGATAGGTATGGGTTGGGATGGGGAAGAAGAGAAAGGGCAATGGGGTTAGGGTGGTAGGAGAGGGGAGAGGGAGGTAAGGGAAGGTCAGAGGTAGGTAGGGTAGTAGGGGAGGGGTGAGGGAGGTTTGCAAGGGGGTGAGCGGGATAGAGAAGAGGTGGGGAGATAGGGAAAGGGTTAGGGAGAGGGTGAGGGTGGTAGTGAACGGATTAGGAAGGTTGGGAATGAACAAAGAAGGTAAGTAACGTAGAGGGAGGTTATAAAGTGACGAAGAAGGGAGGGAGGAAGTGAAAGAGGTAAAGGCGGTGTCAAACGAACGATTTTTCCGTCAATTGTTACGAGCAATTGTAGGCTGGCAGGCTTAGAATTTCCGTTATATCAGATATCAGCAACCTAACATGATCTACCTTCAATCTAGTTTACGATCCCAATGTGAAAAAGCCTCAAACTATCACGAGAAAAAACTTGCTCATCAAAAATTGCCGGAAAAATCGCTCGTGTGACACCGGCTTAAGGGGGGTGACCTGTTTTTGTTCTGTCCTTTTCTATCTTTCTCTGGCTGGTATCCATTTGGCCCCATTCAGCCTACTGTTTTAAGACGTTTATCCCCATCCAGGTGTCAATTTTTTACTGATGAGCGGTAGCGAGCCAGCATATTTTTATTTCTGTTTGACAGCAGGCTAAATTTGTAAATTTTTCGATAGAAAGCTTTCTCCGGCGAAGCCGAATTTCTTCATATAATGCTGGCTCGCTATCGCTCGCCAGGAAGAAATCGACACCTAGATGGGGATAAACGTCTTAAAATAGATGTCTGAATGGGGCCGAATGGATACAAGCCAGAGAAGGAGAGAGAAAAGGACAGAAATAACAAAAAGCAGGTCACCCCCCTTAAAGAGAGGTATGTAATGGGATGAAGGGACGAGGGAGGAGAAAGGTAATGAGAAACAGAGGATGAGGAAGACATATGGATATTGTGATAAGAGAAGCAGGTGTAAACAAGAGGAACAGAACGAGATAAAAGGGATGAAGGAAATTTTGAGGGAACTAATAAGGAATGAAGGCAGATTTACGATCGGCTAAAGGTAAGAGAGAGAGAGAGAGAGAGAGAGAGAGAGAGAGAGAGAGAGAGAGAGAGAGAGAGAGAGAGAGAGAGAGAGAGAGAGAGAGAGAGAGAGAGAAAGACATTAACCCTTTCACGTTCATATGGCGCAGAGGTTGCCAGATTAGCAATAAGAAATAGTTCTCTCACTCTTATAATTACCTCTCCAAAATTAGTTTTCTGCCCACAGCTAACTCAAAGACAACTGCAGAGGTTGAAGTAACAAAACTAAAGGTTTCTAAATACCCCTGATGGTAACAAAGGCTTTAAAGTATCCCTAATAGGCTCGAAATCGCTTCATATGTCGGAGAGGGTTAACCCGTTCAGTACCGGTGACATCCTTTTCATTATGGCAATGATTAGACGATTTTATTCAGCTTAGCAATAATAAGACTTCAAACTATATCAGCCAACCCCTTTAACTACCACAGATCCTTCTTTAATTACATAATAACGTCTAAATATAACGAGAATCAAATATAACACTCGTTGCTGGTACTCAAAGGGTTAAAAGTGGAAAAAGTAGGATTGTGTAGTAAATTGTAGTTCACTTACAGAGTGTGCAAAATACTATCTGTAATGACGGGTTAAAAAAGAAATACATTTTTCGATAGAAAAATGTCTCCGGCGAAGCCGGATTTCTCCATACAATGCTGGCTCGCTATCGCTCGCCAGGAAGAAATTGACACCTGGATGGGGATAAACGTCTTAAAACAATTGGCTGAATGGGGCCGAATGGATACAAGCCAGAGACTTAGAGAAAAGGAGAGAAAAAGAAAAAATAGCCGGTGACCCCACTTAATATATTGGCCATTGTCTAATAATACTGATCAGGTAAACTGACAATTTGCCAGTTTCCAGTTTTAAGGGGAAATAGGTCGTTTTTCTAGTCCCCCTTCTTTCTCATGCTTAGCCCCATTAGTTTTCAGATTTTAAGACGTTTGCCCCATTAGTTTGTCGATTTTAAAACCTTTCGTCCCATTTCTATATCAATATCAAGACTGTTCGTGCCATATCGCTCGCCTGTAATTTTAAGATAAACTGGCCTTCGGCCAGTACGGTGGCGTCTGCTTCATCCTATTTTGAATAACACTAGATGATTTTCTGTTCATTAAAGAGCTGTGGATTAATAACAGTAATTATTTGTACGAGACAATAAATTATCATTTATATTAACACTAGTCAATTTTTTTCAGCTTGTTAGTTTGTTTAAGACAATGGCGTCATTTTAATTGTACTCTATCTACCGTTTGACGATTTTATTCAGCTTACCGAGGACCTCATAAAGTTAACCAAATCCTTCCTAAGATGCGTACAATTGTCTAAGTATAGCCAAAATAAATATAATTGTCTAAGTATAACCAGAATAAATCTAATTGTCTAAGCATAGCCAGAATAAATCTAATTGTCTAAGCATAGCCAGAATAAATCTAATTGTCTAAGCATAGCCAGAATAAATCTAATTGTCTAAGTATAGCCAGAATAAATCTAATTGTCTAAGCATAGCCAGAATAAATCTAATTGTCTAAGCATAGCCAGAATAAATCTAATTGTCTAAGTATAACCAGAATAAATCTAATTGTCTAAGTATAGCCAGAATAAATCTAATTGTCTAAGTATAGCCAGAATAAATCTAATTGTCTAAGCATAGCCAGAATAAATCTAATTGTCTAAGCATAGCCAGAATAAATATAATTGTCTAAGTATAGCTAGAATAAATCTAATTGTCTAAGTACAGCCAGAATAAATCTAATTGTCTAAGTACAGCCCGAATAAATCTAATACACACTTACCGAAAGAATTATAAGGTCTTGCAATCAGTATTTTAACCCCTTCATTACCGGTGTCGACCTTTTAACTTTATTCTGGCAACTATTAGACAATTGTATTCATTTTACAAAGGACCTCAGGCAACTAACAAGCATCCAACCATCTCACTTAACCATTTTGTCTGCACCATATCTTTCTTAAGGGGGGTGACCTGTTTTTGTTCTGTCCTTTTCTATCTTTCTCTGGCTTGTATCCATTTGGCCCCATTCAGCCTACTGTTTTAAGACGTTTATTCCCATCCAGGTGTAATTTTTTTACTGGTGAGCGGTAGCGAGCCAGCATATTTTTTAGTTTTGTTTGACAGCAGGCTAAATTTGTAAATTTTTCGATAGAAAAATTTCTCCGGCGAAGCCGGATTTCTTCATATAATGCTGGCTCGCTATCGCTCGCCAGGAAGAAATCGACACCTAGATGGGGATAAACGTCTTAAAATAGTTGGCTGAATGGGGCCGAATGGATACAAGCCAGAGAAAGAGAGAAAAGGACAGAAATAACAAAAAGCAGGTCACCCCCCTTAAACTAAATTTAGCTAGCATATAGTAAAGAAACGTCGCCGGTACAGAAGGGGTTAACGAAGAATGTGTGGTTAAGAAAGGGCAGATTGTTGGAAGGACACATTCACTCGTAAAATACGAGGTTCGTGTGTTTATTTGTAGGTGAATACAACCGTAGTGATAGAATATAGGTGAATACAACCGTAGTGATAGAATATAGGTGAATACAACCGTAGTGATAGAATATAGGTGAATACAACCGTAGTGATAGAATATAGGTGAATACAACCGTAGTGATAGAATATAGGTGAATACAACCGTAGTGATAGAATATAGGTGAATACAACCGTAGTGATAGAATATAGGTGAATACAACCGTAGTGATAGAATATAGGTGAATACAACCGTAGTGATAGAATATAGGTGAATACAACCGTAGTGATAGAATATAGGTGAATACAACCGTAGTGATAGAATATAGGTGAATACAACCGT
>CM064502.1:50296799-50314299 GCA_032716605.1 Paralithodes platypus
GTGGTGTAATGGTTTAGGTGCTTATGTTCTGGGTGTGGTGTCCCGAGTACGAATCCCGGGAGGACCATATGTTTTCATTAGTTTATTCAAGTACATTGGGGTTTGTAATTGATGATTAATGTTAAGAACGGGGTGATACTTATTGATATGAATATAATCCAACAAGAGTAATCCTGTGCGCTACCCACACAGTTGGTTTCAAAGTACATAACCAGGTCAAAGCGGCTGCGAAACGTCTAACGGGTTGGATTCTGCGTACTTTTAAAACACGCGGTGAATTACCTATGATAACGCTCTTCAAATCTCTAGTGCTACCGCGGCTTGAATACTGTAGCGTATTAACATCCCCATACAAAGCAGGTGAAATAAATGACGTAGAGAGTGTACAAAGAAATTTCACTTGGCATATAAGTTCGATAAAACATCTACACTATTGGGAGCGTTTAAGAGCACTGAATCTGTACTCACTGGAACGTAGAAGAGAACGTTACCTAATAATATACACGTGGAAAATCGCAGAGGGTTTAGTACCAAACCTACATACTCCGATAGTCATGAAATTCAGTGATAGGAGAGGCTGGGAATGCGAAATCCCCCGGATGAATAACAGGGGTGCTATGGGCTCTCTGCGAGAGGGCTGGTTATCACACAGAGGCCCACGTCTCTTCAACAAACTCCCACGGCGAATAAGAGACATGAGGGACATCTCGTTAGACAACTTCAAGAGAGCCCTAGATGTCGAACTGCAAAAAGTGCCAGACGAGCCCATCCTCGCAAGGGAGCGAGCTGTCGCTTCAAACAGTCTACTGCACCAAATCACCACCCATAACGAGGGGCGTCGCGCTCCTTGGTGCCGCTAGAAGAGTGGCGAACACATCAAAAGGTATCAAAAGGTAAGTTCTGTTCTCAGATTATTAAGAGCTATGCATTATAGTTATACGTATAGCTCATTGTACGAGATTAAGGGGAGTCACCGGGAGTCACCTGTTTTTTGTTATTTCTATCCTTTTCTCTCTTTCTTTGGCTTGTATCCATTCGGCCCCATTCAGCCAACTATTTTAAGACGTTTATCCCCATCTAGGTGTCGATTTCTTCCTGGCGAGCGATAGCGAGCCAGCATTATATGGAGAAATCCGGCTTCGCTGGAGACATTTTCTATCGAAAAATGTACAAATTTACCCTGCTGTCAAACAAAAATAAAAAATGTGCTGGCTCGCTACCGCTCACCAGTAAAAAATTGACACCTGGATGGGGATAAACGTCTTAAAACAGTAGGCTGAATGGGGCCAAATGGATACAAGCCAGAGAAAGATAGAAAAGGACAGAACAAAAACAGGTCACCCCCCTTAAGGGGAGACGGACTGTTTTATTTATTTATTGATTTGTTTTTTGTTTTCGGTCTATTAATTCATTTATTCCTTTATTTCTTAATGTTCTCGCTAGACCTCCATCAAGCTTAGAAAAACACCCCCTCGACCACCCTTCAAGATAAATTTGTACATTTTTCGGTAGAAAATTTCGGTTGGTTCCTCTGAAACTTCAGGCTCGCTATCACTCGTCAGGAAATAATCGACAATAATCGACACCTAAATGGCACGAAAGGTCTTAAAATTGACAACGAAATGGGGCAAAAGGTCTTAAAATCGACAAACTAATGGGCCGAACGTCTTGTAATCTCAAAACAAATGGGGCTTAACACGAGGGAGAAAGGGAACCAGAAAAACGACCCATCTCCCCTTAACCTCAACAGTCCATCAGCCTCACCTTAAAACCAAAACGTAGTCAATAATCCTCATTGATTTTCTACACATGTTTACGCATTTGGCAGACATGATTCGTAGCACTCGCTACCGTTTGACTTTCAGACGAGTTACGATATATATATAATACATTGGTATTAGCTTACACTATATATATATATATATATATATATATATTATGAAGAAAAATGCTTATTCCACTGCTCAGTGGGTTAAATTATATTATTATTGAAATCAATCCGTTAGTGCAATTTGACTGATCAGAGCAATTCAACTTTTCAGTGCAATCCAATCACTTAAGGAAGCCCACCTCGCTTGTGTTCTCTTTCTCTCCCTCTCTCTTTGGCTTGTATTCATTCGGCCCCATTCAGCCTACTGTTTTAAGACGTTTACCCCATCCAGGTGTCAATATTTTCCTGGCGAGCTGAATGGGGCCGAATGGATACAAGCCAGGGAGAGAGAGAAAAGAAGAGAAAGATAAAACAAAAACGGTGACCCCCCTTAACCCTTCCTGTACCGGCGACGCCTTTTATATATGATTTCAGCTGCATGTAGACGATTTTATGAAGCTTATGTATGATGTATGGTAGCTGAAAATATTAATTGAGATAGTATGTAGCCTTTCAATGGGTAGACGGTCTTCCTAAACTTAATAAAACCGTCTAATAGTTGTCTGAATATAATGAAAAGATCGTCACCGGTACAGTAGGGGTTAACCTTAAGGGGGGTGACCTACATTTTGTTATTTCTGTCCCTTTCTCTCTTTCCCTGGCTTGTAACCATTCGGTCCCATTCAGCCAACTATTTTAAGACGTTTATCCCCATCTAGGTGTCGATTTCTTCCTGGCGAGCGATAGCGAGCCAGCATTATATGAAGAAATCCGGCTTCGCCGGAGAAAGTTTTCTATCGAAAAATGTACAAATTTAGCCTGCTGTCTAAACAAAATATATATATATGCTGGCTCGCTACCGCTCACAAGTAAGAAATTGACACCGGGATGGGGAGAAACGTCTTAAAACAGTAGGCTGAATGGGGCCAAATGGATACAAGCCAGAGAAAGATAGAAAAGGACAGAACAAAAACAGGTCACCCCCTTTAACTTGATTACTCAGAATAGTACAAACGAATATAGATGCTACCGTACTTGCTCAAGTGTGTACACATGACGGAGGTACGTGGTCTACTGTACACACGACGGAGGTACGTGGTCTACTGTACACATGACGGAGGTACGAGGTCTACTGAACACATGACGGAGGTACGTGGTCTACTGTACACATGACGGAGGTACGTGGTCTACTGTACACATGACGGAGGTACGTGGTCTACTGTACACATGACGGAGGTACGAGGTCTACTGTACACATGACGGAGGTACGAGGTCTACTGTACACATGACGGAGGTACGTGGTCTACTGTACACATGACGGAGGTACGTGGTCTACTGTACACATGACGGAGGTACGTGGTCTACTGTACACATGACGGAGGTACGTGGTCTACTGTACACATGACGGAGGTACATGGTCTACTGTACACATGACGGAGGTACGTGGTCTACTGTACACATGACGGAGGTACGTGGTCTACTGTACACATGACGAAGGTACGTGGTCTACTGTACACATGACGGAGGTACGTGGTCTACTGCACACTCGTATTGAAATTTAGTATTACACTCATGATTCGCAGAAGTCCGTCTTTACCCGAATAAAGTAAATTAATGTTATCCAGAGAAAAGCGTCATCATTATTGTAGTATCGAAACTTTTTGCCTATCAGAATTTCATAAACCCCTTTACACAGCTGGCGCCTTTCATAATTTTGGCATTCATATACAGTATATATCCTAAAAGCGTCATCATTATTGTAGTATCGAAACTTTTTGCCTATCAGAATTTCATAAACCCCTTTACACAGCTGGCGCCTTTCATAATTTTGGCATTCATATACAGTATATATCCTAAATCGTCAAGAAGTAGCTAAAATTATAATAAAATGACATCTGATTGAAAATAACGGGCTAGAGACTCACTTTAGTGTCTATACCGTAGGCTAGAGAACGAAACTGGAGGTGGGTGTGAGAGGGTGAGCTTGGGGGGGGGTGGGGGGGGGGGGGGGCATAGTGGTCAGTGAGAGGGGGGGGGGGGGATATACCTGGCAGTGGTGGTGGAGGGGGCGTGAGAGGGAAGGATGGGTCAGTATAATGGGGTAGAAGTTATACCTGTGGGGGGGCCTGTCCCGGTAATGACCTCCCGCCGGCACCTGTCGCTCCTGCCGCCGCCCTCTCCGCCACCACTTTTCATTTTTATTTTTGTTTTTCTATTAATTTATTTATTCCTTTATTTCTTAGTTTTCTCGCTAGACCTCCATCAAGCTTAGAAAAATACCCGCTAAACCCCCCTTCAAAATAAATTTATAGATTTTTCGGTAGAAAAGTTCGGTCGGTTCCTCTTAAAATTTCAGGCTCGCTATTGCTCGCCAGGAAATAATCGACACCTAAATGGCATGACAGGTCTTAAAATTGACAACGAAATGGGGCGAAAGGTGTTAAAATCGCCAAACTAATGGGCCGAACATCTTATAATCTCAAAACAAATGGGGCTTAACACGAGAGAGAAAGGGGACCAGAAAAACGACCCATCTCCCCTTAACCTCAACAGTCCATCAGCCTCACCTTAACCTTCTACAGTTGGGGGCAGCATCAAGCACCACACTAACACCACACCACAATTTAAGGGGAGGTTTCTAGTTTGTTTCCTACTCCTCCAGCAATCTTAAAATTTCACCCCCTTGACCCCCTTTCAAGATAAATTTGTACATTTTTCGGTAGAAAAATGTCCCGGCCGAAGGCCGATTACTCTTAAATTACAGGCTCGCTATCGCTCGCCAGGATAAAATCGACACCTAAATGGCACGAAAGGTCTTAAAATTGACAGAATGGGGCGGAAATTCTTAAAATTCACCAAACTAATGGGGAAAACGTCTTAAAATCTCAAAAGCAATGGGGCTAGACATAAGGGAGAAAGGGGTCAAGTAAAAAGTCCCTCAAGTGGAAATCTCCCCTTAACCCCCTCTGGTACCAAGCGAGTACAGTACAACACAATGTACAGTAGTCAAAACAACGAATTCTACTAACAGTCACTATTACCACCATCAATAACATTCACCATTCCACACTTCTAAACTTTACTGTTAGTGGATCTCTAACATGAAGGTAGTACAGTCGTGCTAATAAGTGATTCTCGGCACTAAGTATGTTTTGATCAATAATTGGTAGCAGCAATATCTAAGCTTCATTTCTTCATATCGAGTGAAATATACACACATTTTCCTACACTTACCCACCTTATTCAACATCTGACAGACATTAATACAGCACAGAGCAAGCCAAACGTAATGACAGCTGGGACATAACTTATTAGCGCGACCGTACAAAGTAATGTCACGGGGCTATTGTTTCCCAGGATACTATAGAAGGCTGATGGATGAGCGAGGGAGGGGGGGGGGGGTTATACTTTATTCGCTGTAAGTAGGCGAGAAATCATGACCTATAACCTCTGTAACTCAAAAAGGGCTAGAGCAAATTGGCTGTACATTTCTACATCTATTCCTTAACTGACTCTTCCCAAATGGTAGAAATATTAGCTCTATTACTATAGTCGTTTTTGAGTTACAGAGGTTAGAGGTAATGATTTTTTGCCTACTTACAGTGAATAGACTATAGGTGACTAGAAGGGTAGAAGATTGGTGGGAAGTAGGTGGTATATGGGTGGGAGGGTGGAAGATGGGTGGGTGGAAGGGTGCAAATTGGTGGATGGTAGGCGGGAGATCCAAGGAAAGGTGGACGATATGTGGGTGGAAGGGGGAAGGTGAGCAAGAGATGGTTGGAAGGTTGATAGGAAATGGGTGGGAGTAAGGTTGGCGAATAGAAGATTGGTGGAAAGGTGGAGCATGGGTGCAGGGTTAGTGGAAGGGTAGAAACATGGTGTACAGTAGCGGAGGGGAGGGGGGGGGGGGAGGGGAGCAAGGAAGTGGTTGAGGATGTAAAGGAAAGGTGGAAGCTATGTGGAAGGGCTAGAGGATGATCGAGATGGGCGAACTATAGCCAAAATGGGCACAGCTACATATTGGATGGATAGGATGGACAACAAGGATAGAAGATGAATCCCAGGGCAGGAGGGGGGCGGGGGGAAGAGGAGTGAATATACTGTATATGGGGGAGGGTTGTGCAGCCACGCTCAAAAGTCCTGGCCTACCACCAATATATCCACTTTGACTATTTAAGGGGAGCCGGTCGTTGTTCTGGTCCCCTTTCTCCCTCGTGTTTAGTCCCATTAGTTTTTAGATTTTTAGACGTTCGGCCCATTTGTTCGGTGATTTTAAGACATTTCGTCCTATTTCGTTATACATTTTAAGACCTATCGTGTCATTTAGGTGTCCATTTTTTCCTGGCGAGCCATAGCGAGCCTGTAATGTACAAATGTACAAATTTATCTTGATGGGAGGTCTAGGGGATGTTTTTCTAAGTTTGAAGGATGTCTAGCGAGGAAACTAAGAATTTGTGAATGAACGCATTTATAGGCTAAAAATGCAGCCAGTGTCCCCTTAACTTACTAGCAAACAGAAACAGTACGAACAAAACGCCTCAATATTCAAGAATCGGTTAATTTTTCAAGGCGTGTTTCTTTTGACATAGTATCAACAGAAGAAACTAAATTATAAGTGGCCAAGGAGGGAGAGACTTTTGAGCACGTCTGTAAGTATCGGTCAGTGTGGTTGTTAGTAAAGGGGTGATGAATGGAAAGGTGAATGGGCGGGGGAATGGGTGGTAGATGGTTGGGTGTGAGGGTGGTTAGGGGAGAGGGAAGGGGGGTAGTGGGCGTGAGTGGGGAGGGATAATGAGTGGTCACCTGGCAGGCCATCTCTCGTTTACTGTCCGAGGGGGAGATACAAAAACTATTTACCTTCCCCATTCTTCATTTTCACAGGAGGGACAATAGGGCGGGAAAAGAAAAAAGAGAGTTACAAATAGTTACGAGGACATTTTAGTATCTCAAAGACCATGCGGTTCATTCCGGGGAGATACTCTACGTAACAAGACAAGAGATTATGTAGTGCACTGCACTCGTTGCAGTGTGTAAACTACTACCTACTCTCTTTTTGAGCTGCACTACTGAAAACATTCAAATTTCGAAGGGAAGTTTGTTTCAAGTAGACCAGATCTTATATGTGACAAGTTTTCACAAGTTGGATCACATATATGCTTTCATTAATTTCACTGGAGGTGTTTGGTGTTGTGATGAAATTAATAAAAATATAGATTACAAACTTAGGAGAATACAATAAAAACAATAACAAATTAATGGAATACGCAATTAATCAATCAACAAACTACAATTCCAATACAGTACATATTAAGTAACACCCTGTCCTTAACATTAATCATCAATTACAAACCCCTATGCACTTGAATAAACTAATGAAAGCATATGGTCCTCCCGGGATTCGAACTTGCAACACCACACCCAGAACATAAGCATCTAAACCATTACACCACCAACATAGTTAAAGGTTGAATACACGATCACGATTAATATCCATTTTCGAATATATTAGTTAGCTAAGTCATACTACTCTCCATCAAATAATATATTAGTTAGCTAAGTCATACTACTCTCCATCAAATAATATATTAGTTAGCTAAGTCATACTACTCTCCATCAAATAATATATTAGTTAGCTAAGTCATACTACTCTCCATCAAATAATATATTAGTTAGCTAAGTCATACTACTCTCCATCAAATAATATATTAGTTAGCTAAGTCATACTACTCTCCATCAAATAATATATTAGTTAGCTAAGTCATACTACTCTCCATCAAATAATATATTAGTTAGCTAAGTCATACTACTCTCCATCAAATAATATATTAGCTAAGTCATACTATCCTCCACCAGATTATATATTAGTTAGCTAAGTCATACTACCCTCCATCAAATAATATATTAGTTAGCTAAGTATACTACTCTCCATCAAATAATATATTAGTAGCTAAGTCATACTACTCTCCATCAAATAATATATTAGTTAGCTAAGTCATACTACTCTCCATCAATAATATATTAGTTAGCTAAGTCATACTACTCTCCATCAAATAATATATTAGTTAGCTAAGTCATACTACTCTCCATCAAATAATATATTAGTTAGCTAAGTCATACTACTCTCCATCAATAATATATTAGTTAGCTAAGTCATACTACTCTCCATCAAATAATATATTAGTTAGCTAAGTCATACTACTCTCCATCAAATAATATATTAGTTAGCTAAGTCATACTACTCTCCATCAAATAATATATTAGTTAGCTAAGTCATACTACTCTCCATCAAATAATATATTAGTTAGCTAAGTCATACTACTCTCCATCAAATAATATATTAGTTAGCTAAGTCATACTACTCTCCATCAAATAATATATTAGTTAGCTAAGTCATACTACTCTCCATCAAATAATATATTAGTTAGCTAAGTCATACTACTCTCCATCAAATAATATATTAGTTAGCTAAGTCATACTACTCTCCATCAAATAATATATTAGTTAGCTAAGTCATACTACTCTCCATCAAATAATATATTAGTTAGCTAAGTCATACTACTCTCCATCAAGTAATCAACTACTAGTCCAGTCGTTGTATACAAGCAATTAATAAACCATCAACCACAGAGGGTCATTAGAGGTTCAATTGTTAAGGGAGCTCAGACGGTATTGTGCAGCATAATTTACTGGTTCGTTTGGCTCAATGGTTTAAGGGGGAGGTTTAGTTTGCTCTCTAAACCTCCATCAAACTTTAAAAAAACACCCACAAAACATCCCTTCGATATAAATTTGTACAATTTTCGGTAGAAAAATTACTTCTATAATTACAGGCTCGCTATCGCTCGCCAGGAAAAATAGACACCTAAATGGTACGAAAGGTCTTAATATTGGTAAAGAAATGGGACAAAATGTCTGAGTATCGCCAAACTAATGGGGCGAATGTCTTGAAATCTCATAACTAATAGGGCTAAACATGAGGGAGGAGGAGGACTCAAAAAACCAACTGCTTCCCCTTAAGTTCTCCTCCTCCAACCTTCCTAAGCCAATATCCTTGCCAGTGGGTTGTGTGGATAATGAGCTTACGTTTACGGTAAGGAGGGTTACCGGCTTTGGGTTTTTTATCTTTCTCTCCTTTTTCTCTCTTTCCCTGGCTTGGATCTATTCGGCCCCATTCAGCCTACTGTTTTAAGACGTTCATCCCCATCCAGGTGTTGATTTCTTCCTGGCGAGCAATAGCGAGCCAGCATTGTATGGAGAAATCCGGCCGAAGACATTTTTCTATCGAAAAATTTACAAAATTAACTTGCTGTCAAAACAAAAAAATATATATATGCTGGCTCGCTACCGGTCGCAAGGAAAATATTGACACCTGGATGAGGGTAAACGTCTTAAAACAGTAGGGCGAATGGATACAAGCCAAAGATAGAGAGAGAGAGAAAAAGAAAGAGAAAACAAAGCGAGGTGGTCTCCCTTAACAGACGGTCCTGGAGACAAATGGGACGGTGTGGGTCAGTAGAGGCCTTTACAGGGTTATCTATCTATCTATCTATCTATCTATCTATCTATCTATCTATCTATCTGTCTGCCTGTCTGTCTGTATATATAATTATATATATATATATATATATATATATATATACTGTATATATAATTTTAGATAAAGCAGAAAACACTCCAGGAATGCTCAATGATCTCAATTAAAGAAAGTCTCAAAGTAGGTCTAAAAATGAACAGGAGTAAAACCAAAGTTATGTTCAATGATAAAGCCCAATGCAGAATAATTAGGATTGATAATGAAATTCTAGAGGAAGTAGAAGAATACAATTATCTTGGCCAAGTAATGAAACTAACAAAAGACAATGAACATGAAATAGTAAAGCTCGGTTCACACATGCACGAATTAACGTCCCGTCTGTCCCCGACCCCTTAATTCGCCGTGCCTAGGCGGCGTCCTTTTTGTGCAGCATAAAATGGTCCGTGTGGGTCGGGGCAACTGCCAGAAAACGTGTTATGTCGGGGACACCCACAGGACACACACGGACACACACGGGAGCAGTCATCGTCTAGATACAGCCTGGCGGCGTCTAGATGACGACTGCTCCCATGTGTGTCCGTGTGTGTCCCGGCAAAAAAACGTTGGAACGGCCCTAGTGGCCATCGTGGCTACATGGGGCCTCCAGATTGATGCCGTCCTGCCTAGTTTCTTGGTCGGGGACGGACGTGACGTTAATTCGTGCATGTGTGAACCGAGATTAAAGCTCGGTTCACACATGCACGAATTAACTTCCCGTCCGTCCCCGACCCTTAATTCGCCGTGCCTGGGCGGCGTCCTTTTTATGCATGCATAAAATGGTCTGTATGGGTCGGGGCAACTGCCAGAAAAATTGTTATGTCGGGGACACCCAGGGGACACACACGGGAGCAATCGTCGTCTAGGCGCAGCCTGGCGTCGTCTAGACGACGAATATAACGGGATGAGAACGGCGGCAAAAAACCGTTGGAACAGTTGGAACGTTGGAACGGAACATGGGCCTCCAGATTGATGCCGTCCTGCCTATTTTCTTGGTCGGGGATGGACGTGACGTTAATTCGTGCATGTGTGAACCGAGCTTAAGGCGAATCACTCTAGGATAGAAAGCATTCGGCAAACAGAAGAACATCATGAAAAGTACACTACCAATATGCCTTAAGCGTAAAGTTTATAACCAGTGTGTGCTACAAACCATGACCTATGGATCTGAAACTTGGAAACTAACAAAAACAATAGGCCTAGAGAATAAGCTTAGGAGTGCACAAAGAGCAATGGAAAGATCAATGCTAGGAATAACACTTAGATATAGGAAGAGAACAACGTGGGTAAGAGAGCAAACCAAAGTCAAGGATATTCTAGAAAGTATTAAAGAGTAGAAGTGGATATGGGCAGGATATCTAGCAAGAAAAGAGGACAATAAGTGGAGTAAAAGACTAACTGACTGGACCCCAAGAGAAGGAAAGCACGATAAAAGAAGACCAGACAGGAGGTGGAGACACAAGATAGAAAAGACTGCAGGGGTAACATGGCAAAGGCTGGTAAAGTCTCGGGTGTCATGGGAAAGGTTAAGAGAGGCCTTTGTCCAGCGGTGGACTCCTAATGGCTGATGATGTTGATGTTGATGTTGATCATGATGATGATATATATATCTATATATATATATATATATATATATATATATATATATATACAGTATATATGGTAGGAAAAATCTTATTAATTTCAATGCTTCCAAAACCGAATTTCCACATCTATCTACCAGTCACAATCTTCCACACGACAATCTCTTACTCTTCAACATTACACAAATCATCCAATTATCTTCTCTCATTATTCGTGGTGTTTCTTTTTCTTCTGACCTTTCTTGGAATAATCATATAACCACTTTTGTTAAATCAGCTTCCCAGAAGTTGGATGTGTTTAACCGTCTCTGTGGGTTCGTCACCCCTGCACAGCTTCTTGCTCTGTACAGGGGCACAGTGTGCCCATGTATCGAGTATTGTTTTCATGTGTAAGAAGGTTCCACCAATACCGCACTTCTCGAAATGGTTGTGTCTCATAAACTCACTTCCTCTTACTAATTCCCTACAATCTCTCTATACTTTACACGCAGCAATGTTACATCTCTCTCACTCTCCTACCATTATTACAATAATCAATGTTCTTCAGAGCTTTCTCAGTGTATACCTTCTCCCGTAAGGTCGTTGCACACTGACACGACAGCCCCTTCAAAACTGGCACGAACACCCACGACACATACAAATCCTGTGTCTTGCCGAATTTACTAGAGATCGCGGCAAAAATGGCTGGCATCGTTAGCGTCGTATCTCTACCATATCTCTTCTGCAAGACTTGATAAGACTCTAGCGATGCCGATACGGTGGAGAAACGAATGCTACAAAGAAGATAGGAAAGGTCGTGCGAAGAGTACACGACTAGTCCATGGAAAAGATACGACCCAAAAGACTGCGATACAACTCAGAAGAATCGTATCGACGCCGTGAGATGTGCAACCGGATTGAGGCTAGACGTGCGGTTGCCAACTCGACCGTTCCCAATTTTCCACACGGAAGAGATACGGTCCGCACGGCAGGCTTACGTACCAGACGACTTTTATACGGGCCATAGGGTATTGATACGGACCATATGTCTTTGATACGGACCACACGATTGTGATACGGCGAGTTCATGATGGAGACCAGACTCAGACGATTTTTTACAGTTGCCGGGGGATTTCCACAAACTTTTGAACAGCTCAAAATCTCGTATCAACCCCCGTAACGTCGCTTGGACCGTGAGAGTCACCCACGGCTTATTTCCGATATCCGCGATTATGTTGCCGATTCGCCGTATCAGGCTGAAATTTAGAGTCGGGAACTCGCCTGGAGGGGCTTTCGTGTCAGTGTGCAACGGCCTTTACGAAGAGTAGGTGGCACCCACCTGTCAACACACTCCCACCACTATTCTGTCCACCTCTCTAGACCATTGGTGATAGGCTGGTCTATCAGAGTGAGAACTGAGCTTACTCTGCCATACCCATAGCTTACTCTGACTGTTCCTTTTACTTATATATTTTCTAGATCTCAAGTGACGGCGTCTCTTCCGTGGATTGACCTCCCAATCTACCAAGATTGGAAGCCAAAGCGTCACATTTTTCCTTTGCCCCTCAACTTTCTCTTCATAATTGCTGAGGGGCACAGGGCCCTGGGTGGGGCTTTGGTTTCCCGGGCGTTTCCGCACCCTCCTCAGCTCCCCGCCATGGAGTGGCTTCGGTCACCCAGGCTTTATTGTGGTCGGCAGGGAGGGTTCTGTAGGGGCGCTCGGGGCCTTGGGGCTGTTCAGCCAGGCAGCTTGGGGAACAACAACAACAACAACAACAACAACAACAACAACAACAACTCTCTAAACCAAGAGTGAACCGATTTCCCAGTCTTTCTTCTACTCAATAAATAAGCTCTGGAAATCTCCCCCCCAACCTGTCTTTCCCTCATCCTATCACTTAAACTGCTTCAAGCTCCGTGTGTCCACACCTTTCGACTCTTGAATTTGGCTCTCTTTCACTCTTTCAATTTTTAGGGGGACACTTGTTCCAGCCAGATTTGCCTTTTGTCTCCTTCATACACATAAGAAAACTAATAGTATATATATACAGTATATAAAACTGCCCTTGCATGTTTAGTCATGAGCACCAATAAGGTTACACCCAATTTAATCAATATTAAACACAATCGAGACAATAATGTGTATATTATATCACAAGTGTTTCATAAATTCGATTTAAAGATCTAAACAATTACATTTGTTGACGACCAAACAGTCGAGGCTCTGATATAATTTAAAGTGACCAATGATTTGCAAATTCCAGTAATCTAACCTCTGAGGCTCAATCAATCGTAATGCATTTCATATTGTTTTCTTCAACTATTGAACAGTTATTCCTGACTAAGACTGTAATAATTACTATATAATAATATATGAGAATTTCCGGAATACGCGTTCTCCTCCTGTGAAGCCTTTAATCCCAATGAATCAAATAGGTATTGAGATGTTAGTAGCAAGGATCAAGAGATGATAGCACCATGGTTCAGCCCTGGAGACCCTACTGCCAGGGTCCCAGGACAAGTGTCGGGACAAGGACGGACATCTGTCTGCCCACCAGGACACTTGTGAGACACCAAGGACACTAATGCTGAGCCTGCTCAAATTCAGGGGGTCTCTTGCCTAAAAATACAGTCGCTTTAAAAGTTTCAAGACGGCATAGATGGTGATAACAAAATCGTATATATAATTCTTGGTCTGACAGTCTAGAGTATTTTTGCTCTCTCTCTCTCTCTCTCTCTCTCTCTCTCTCTCTCTCTCTCTCTCTCTCTCTCTCTCTCTCTCTCTCTCTCTATCTCTCTCTCTCTCTCTCTCTCTCTCTCTCTCTCTCTCTCTCTCTCTCTCTATCTCTCTCTCTCTCTCTCTCTCTCTCTCTCTCTCTCTCTCTCTCTCTCTCTCGCTCTCTCTCTCTCTCTCTCCTCTCTCTCTCTCTCTCTCTCTCTCTCTCTCTCTCTCTCCTCTCTCTCTCTCTCTCTCTCTCTCTCTCTCTCTCTCTCTCTCTCTCTCTCTCTCTCTCTCTCTCTCTCTCTCTCCTATTCCATGAATTGCATTGTCAATTTAGTCTCTGATGACATTTTAGTGTATTTTAAGTGACCCTGAAAGATTAACTACAACTTTCATAAAACAATAATAATTGGAAATAAATCAATAATAAATCAATAAATGTCCCTCTCCCTGTAAATCAGATATTGGGACTGTAAGGCACATACTATATTCTAACTACCACCTCACGATATTAAGGGAGCCCACATCGCTTGTTTTATCTTTCTCTCCTTCTCCCTTTGGCTTGTATCCATTCGGCCCCATTCAGCCTACTGTTTGAAGACGCTTACCCCCATCCGGGTGTCAATATTTTCCTGGCGAGCGGTAGCGAGCCAGCATATATATATATATTTTTGTTTTGACAGTAAGCTAAATTTGTAAATTTTCAATAGAAAAATGTCACCGGCAAAGCCGGATTTCTCCATACAATGCTGGCTCGCTATCGCTCGCCAGGAAGAAATCAACACCTGGATGGGGATAGACGTCTTAAAACAGTTGGCTGAATGGGGCCGAATGGATACAAGCCAGGGAAAGAGAGAAAAGGAGAGAAAGATTAAAAAAAAAACGGTGACCCCTTTAATCAGTCCCTCCTGCGCGGTTGTCATTTTAAAATGACACCCTGGCAGATGGGCAGGAGCCCGGGTGTCATTTTAAAATCCGTAAGCTTGAAAGCCTATTATGCATGGTTTGAAAGCCGTGCGTCGAACCGAAATGTATGTAAAGTGGTTTGAAAGCCGTGCGTCGAACCGTATGTAAACAAGCCGGTCGGAGCGACGGGCACCTTCGAAAACAAGAAGGAGAAGCCCGACTTTTGTTGTTATTGTTTTGGAGAACAAGAACAAGTCTTTGTTATTGTCTGATATTGCTAACATCGCATAGAAACTCTCTCCACGGAAATCGTCATCACAACTGAACCAGTTGACCGAGAGAACTCTACTCAACGCCAGGCTACAGATACGAAACAGGGCTATGGTTTGAGATGTGATTGAATTCTCTAGCCGTTAAAATAACAAAGATAGGGCTAGCCTATTACAGCATTTTCCAGCCATATACCCCGGGCTATCAGTGCTGTCCTTTAGAAGGCGAGCCCGGGGAGGAGAGGTTAACCCGTTGCTTGGCGTATTTTCTATTTTATTCTTGGTAACACTTGAAGATTATACACAGCTCAAGAAGGACTTCTAGCTGTCAAATAGGTAAACTAGATATCAGTTATCCATTTGGTTTCTACAGATTTCTTCTAAACTTAATTAAATCGTCTAATAATAGCCAAAATAAAGTTAAGGCACGCAAAATTGTATACTTAGGTCAAAGAATCTCGCTGAACTATTGAGTACACTGGTGCATCGCAAACAAGTTTACTGTCGAATTTTATTAGAATCACAACATTAGAGAACATGAAGTTCTCTTCACTACGATTTTACGTGAATTACAATGAAGGTATAGTAAATTTGATAGCCAAATAACTATATTTTATCAAATTACACTCCTATTAATTACAAGTACCACAAATCTCTCCATATGATTTGCGTGACCATCATCCACTAACATTGCACGTCTGAAAACGTGTTAAGGGGGGTCACTGGCTTTTTTTTTATCTTTCTCTCTTTTTTTCTCTTTCCCTGGCATGCATCCATTCGGCCCCATTCAGCCAACTGTTTTAAGACGTTTATCCTCATCCAGGTGTCGATTTCTTCCTGGCGAGCGGGAGCGAGCCAGCATTTTATGGAGAAATCCGGCTTCGCCGGAGAAATTTTTCTATCGAAAAATGTACAAATTTAGCTTGCTGTCAATACAAAAAAATATATATTCTGGCTCGTTACCGCTCGCCAGGAAAATATTGACACCTGGATGGGGGTAAACGTCAGTAGGTAGAATGGGGCCGAATGTATACAAGCCAGAGAAAGAGAGAAAAGGAGAGAAAGAGAAAAAAAGTGAGGTGGGCTCTCTTAATAGCCTCCTTGACGATACACTGCTATTCATCGGGATTGATGACGGACTTTTGAGCCCGACTGTAAAGCCACACTTGTTCCCCTGTTAAAGCCACACCTGTTGCCCTGTTAAAGCCACACCTGTTCCCCTGTTAAAGCCACACCTGTTCCCCTGTTAAAGCCACACCTGTTCCCCTGTTAAAGCCACACCTGTTCCCCTGTTAAAACCACACCTGTTACCCTGTGAAAGCCACACCTGTTCCCCTGTTAAAGCCACACCTGTTCCCCTGTTAAAGCCACACCTGTTCCCCTGTTAAAGCCACACCTGTTCCCCTGTTAAAGCCACACCTGTTACCCTTGTCTCTCGGTGGTTGTTGCTTTTGTTTACTGAAGACCCAGGATGAGATAAATAAATGATGTCCTTGTTTTGTGCTTCAGCTTCCCCCAAACCAATGTATTCGACAACGATCAGAACAGAGGAAACCTATCACAGTTGTATCAGCCACGGCAGAAATTACTTTTTCTTTGTCTGGCTAGTATAGTTTAAGTTGTAGATAACTTCTAATCAATCTGCAACGGTGTTGCAGTCTATAACATCTCGGAGAAGTCCATTCCACAAGTTGACGGCTCGATTGAAGAAGACATTCTTGGATTCGTACGAGTTGAATGATTTACCAATGATTTTGCAACCATTTCCCCTATGTAGTTTGATCGGTCAATCGTAAAGTATTTACTACAGTCCATATTGTCGATGCCTCTAATGAATTAGGTCACCTCTTAATCTACACTGGGTTAGGGGAAACAGATGTAATTCTTCAAGACGTTCCTCATATGGTTTGTTCTTTAGACTGGGTATCATTTTAGTGATTCTGCATTGCACAAGTTCCAGTTTGTCAATATCCTTTTGATCGTAAGAGCACCAGGACTGAAAACAATATTCCCGGAGTGGGCGAACTAAGGAATAATAAAGAGTGAGGATTACATCTTTGGATTTATGCTCAAAGTTCTCTGCCTGTCGGAGAGAGCGGAGGGTGGGGAGAGAGCCATCTACTTTGCTGTTCTATTTTTCTACTATAAACTGCCCCTGTCTAGTAGTATTAAAGCCGGACCACCTAGTGGGGACCACAGGATCTGTGTGGTCTGAGTATCTGTGTAACTATGTGTAACTCTCACAGTATATCAAACGAATACCCTTACCCAAATTCACTCCATCTTTTTGCCTCTCCCAATATTTTGTTCAGTGCAGAGTTCTTGTTCTCCCCCCTCCTAACACCCCCCCCCCCCTCCCCCTAGCAGTGATGGATGAGGGGGCAGTGGTGAGGGATGAGGTGAGGGGCAGCAGAAGTGAAGTGGAGGGCGTGGAGGAGTGAGTAGGAAAGATGTGAGAGGTGGGGAGTAACAGAATTGGTGAGGGGAAGTTTAGGAGATAAATGTATGGGCGTGTACGAGAGTTGATGAGAGGATATTGAGAGACTATTAAGATAATTGATAAGGGGAGGTTGTGATAGATGTAGGGATATAGATAAGGGG
>CM064502.1:50319299-50322267 GCA_032716605.1 Paralithodes platypus
GTTGAATGAGAGCAAACTTCCAGCAAGAAAGGAAGAAGTTAGAGGAGAGACAGAGACGAAAGAGTTTGCCTAGGCAGGGAGTCAGCACGGAAGCACAGTTTTTGAGTACAACAGGAGGAATACCATCTGGACCGTACACCTTCTTAGTATCAAGGCCAGAGAGGGTAGAAAGTGCATCTTTAGAAGAGATTAGAATATTAGGCATAAGTAGGAGAGAGGGGGGTGAAGAGGGAGGTATAGCACCGGAATCATCCAAGGTTGAGTTTCTAGCGAAAGTTTGAGCGAAGAGTTCAGCTTTGACAGAGGAAGAAGTGAGAGGTTTTTGGCTAGATGCCAGAAAGCTTGGGAAGAGCTAGAGTTGGATAGTTCAGTGCATTTATTATTGATGAAAGAGTGTTTGGCAAGTCGAAGAACTGATTTGGCTTGATTCCGGGCAGAAACATAGGAAGAATGTGATTCTTGAGTTTTAAGGCGTCGGTACCCTTTGAATGCTTCCTCTTTATTGCGGACAGCAGTAGAACAAGCGTGAGTAAATCAAGATTTTTTTGCATTAGTCTGAGAGAAAGAAGATGGAATTTATGCCTCCATGCCCGATAGGATTACCTCGGTAATGCGTTCAGCACTCTCCGAGGGTCCCCGGCCACTGAAGCAAAGATAATTCCATGGGAAATCAAAGAAGTACTGCCGGAGAGAAAGAAGATCAGGATTAGCAGAGGACAGGTGCTGTTTCACAGAGTGGAAGTTAGAGGAAAGGCCACAAATGTTGCAGAAATTGATAGTAAGAGTAGAAAGTAGTGGTCCAGATCATTCTGGTGAGGCGCAACCAGGGACCAAACCATTGGGATAATTATGTTAATTAGCCGAACTGCTGTGTATAAAAGAATACAATTTGTCTTGTGAAATGAATTGATACTATCTTATATTTCTAATTAGATTATTTGTATGCGTATATATATATATATACTGTATAATTATATATCTTAATAAATAAAGGTCAATGTTTGTCTGTCTGTCTGTCAGTTACCCGACCTACCCGACCTTTGTTACTAAACTCCTCCCACAGTTTTGGTGCCAGGTGGGAGTGTGGGGCACCGTTGGAAAGCCCAGGCTTTGGAGATGGTTTTAGGCGAGTTTAGTGGAAATCAGAGACACTTTTGTTTAATCAAATTTTCGGCAGAACTTATGTAGTATACAGGAGCAAAAACAAATGCGAAACAAAATTGCCGTTTGGGGCAGAAGGAGGCCTCCGATCGAAAAGGTGTATGGAACGAAAGTTGTTCGCAGCACCCCAAAATGGGGGTACGGATGAGGTCAGATCCAAAATCGGAGGTCATTTAGCAGCCGAAATCGAGGTCACCGTTTAATGAGGCACAGGGAGGTCGAGGCCGGTGATTATGGTAGTAGTAGTAGGTGAGGATTGTGGTAGTAGTGATTGATGATGGTGATTATAGTAGTAGTAGTGGTGGTAGTAGTGATGGTGATTATGGTGATTACCCCGGGCAACGCCGGGTACCCCTGCTAGTATATATATAACGAGCATGTTATTGTTTAAGGGCGGTCTAGTTGAAGGATAAACGGTGGTTGTTAAGGGCAAGGCTTATATCTATGGACCTTTGTTAACCCGTTCAGTACCAGGGACGTCCTTTTCATTATATTCTGGCAACTATTAGACGATTGTATTCAGCTTAGGAAGGACCTCTAGCAATAATGTGGCATCAACCTATCTCAACCAACCCCTTTAACTACTACAGATCCTTCCTAAGCTGCATAATATTGTCTAAATAGAAGTAGAATATAATATAACACACGTCGCTGGTACTCAAAGGGTTAAGGGTTGAATCATGGAAGGGGAAGGACTAGACGTCGGAAATGGGGTGGAGTAGGGGGTGGTGGATCAAGTTGTTGGTGACGTGGTATTATGCAAATAGTTAAAGGGGACGTAGTGTTGATAAGTATTGGGGTTCTATTTGAAAGAGAGGAGGGGGGGGGGTTAAGCTCTAGTTCGATGGGGTGTTTATAATGATTGAAGGGCAAGGGGGATCTAGTTGAAGGGAAGATGGGTATTATAGGATGTGGTGTGGTTCAAATATAAGGGGGAAAGGGAATGTAACTGAAGAGGAATAGGGTATTTTACAAAGTGGCAATGGTTGAATTGAAGGGGATGCGGGGTCAATTTGAAGGTAAAAGTGGTATTTTAGAAAAAGGGTACATGGTTAAAGTGACAGGGGAAAGCGGCGGTGTAATTTGAAGGTAAAAGTGGTATTTTAGAAAGTGGTAATGGTTAAATTGAAGGGGAAGCGGGGTCAATTTGAAGGTAAAAGTGGTATTTTAGGAAGTGATAATGGTTGAATTGGAGGGGACAAGGGATCTATTTGAAGGGGAAGGTGGTTTGAGAGTGGGGGTGGGAGGGTTGGGTTGTGGATCTAGTTGTTGGTGAGGTGGTGTTATGCAAATCCAGCCCGGGTGGTACAGACGTGCTCCGGCCTGGACATTTGTCACCGTCCACCTGTGACAAATTACGATGTTCCCTCTCTCTCTTCCCACTGTTTACTAGTCCTTTACTAGCGCGCACACACACACACACACACACACACACACACACACACACACACACACACACACACACACACACACACACACACACACACACACACGCACACACATACACTCTGTGATATCCATATTCTCAATTATTTTTCAAATTTTCCAACATATATATTTGTTTTGGTCATCTCCCTTCCCTTACCATGCACAACATGTATAGCTTGGCCCATATAATTTTGTATTCTCTTTGTGTCTGAATGGGTAAAATTATGTGGTCATACTGTAGGTGCTTGTCTCATAGTGTGCCTGTCTGAGAACTACAGTAGATAGGTTAAATTGCAAATGCACGTTATGGACGGTTTTTGACGACTTTTTCACAGTTGATCGTCTATTGACTTAAATTACTTGTGGTTTTTAGGTCGAT
>CM064502.1:50322367-50404867 GCA_032716605.1 Paralithodes platypus
ATCCTAACCCTTTAAAATTCCTTAGTCTGCCCTCTTCTGGAATACTGCGTTCAATGCTGGTGCCCTTATTACCAAAAAGACATAAACAAGCTAGAAGGAGTTCAACGTAGAGTTACCAAAATGATACCTAGCCTAAAGACCAAACCATACGAAGAGCGTCTTAGAGAATTAAATCTATTTCCTTTAACCCAGCGCAGATTAAGAGGTGACTTAATTCAAGTGTTCAAAATCATCAAAGGCATCGACAATATGAACTGTAGTAAGTACTTCACTATCGACCAATCTAATTACACGCGGGGAAACAGTTGCAAAATTATTGGTAAATCTTTTTACTCCCACGAATCTAAGAATTTTTTCTTCAATCGAGTTGTCAACTTGTGGAATGGGCTTCCTCGTGACGTTATAGACTGCAGCACCGTTGATTCATTTAAACTCCGCCTAGGCAAATATCTCGCATCAAACCCGCGACTGACTGCGTTTGTAAATGAATAACTTTATTTTATCCTCCCCTCAGTTACTAACCCATATGTCCCCTACTAACTTCCTAGTCCTGCCACGGACATTAGTTCCCTTTCCAATGTTCCCTTACCCACTCTAAACCACTGTTTGGACACTTGATCCTCAGTGTTTTGGAGGACAAGCAGCCTAAAAGGGTCACTAGATCTGTTGTTGCTTGATTTCCTTTGTACTCCTTTGTACTTTGTACAAACACCACCTCTTCCTCGACCTCCTCCGATTATATTCTGCTGCTCCTCCTCCGTCTTCTTCCTCCTCCTCCATCGTCGTCCTCCTCCGTCTTCTCCTTCCTCCTCCTCCTCCTCCTCAGTCTTTCTCCTTCCTCCTCCTCCTCCTCAGTCTTTCTCCTTCCTCCTCCTCAGTCTTGTTCTTCCTCCTCCTCCTCCTCCGTCTTCTTCTTCCTCCTCCTCCTCCTCCATCGTCCTCTCCTCCTCCTCCCCTTGGCCTTAATTCGGTGTGGTTATGCAGATCAGGTGGTCCTCGGAGGTTTAATTTAGACTGGGGGACTTGATGATCCGGGGGTGTAGGGGAGAGAGAGATCCTTTATATATATATATCTCTCTCTCTCTCTCTCTCTCTCTCTCTCTCTCTCTCTCTCTCTCTCTCTCTCTCCCCTCTCTCTCTCTCTCTCTCTCTCCCCTCTCTCTCTCTCTCCCCTCTCTCTCTCTCTCCCCTCTCTCTCTCTCTCCCCTCTCTCTCTCTCCTCTCTCTCTCCCTCCCTCTCTCCTCTCCTCTCTCTCTCTCAGTCTCTCTCCTCTCTCTCTCTCTCTCTCTCTCCATTTAGGTGTCGAGCGATAGCGAGCCTGTAATTTAGGAGGAATCGGCCTTTGGCCGTGAAATTTTTCTACCGAAAAATTTACAAATCCATCTTGAAGTGGCGTTTTCTAAGCTTGATGGAGGTCTAGCGAGAACACCAAGAAATATAGGAATAAATTAATTAATAGACTAAAAAAAAAGAAACGGTCCGTCTCCCCTTAATGTTTGCTTTCCCAATGCTTTCCATATTAACCTCCTCCAACGAAGTTGGAGGAGGTTATGTTTTGCCTGCGTGTGTCCTTTGGACCTTTGGTGTGTGTCTGTAAACAGTATATCTCAAAAAGTTATGAACCGATTTTCACAGAAGTTGGTGGACAGATAGGATATGTGCCAAGGAAGAATTTATTAAGGGGACAGTGGCTGTTTGTTTGGTCTATTAATTCATTTATTCATATATTTATGTAGTTTCCTCCCTAGACCTCCATCAAGCTTAAACAAACAAAACCCTTCAAGATAGATTTGTAAATTTTTCGGTAGAAAATTGTCCCGGCCAAAGGCCGATTCCTCCTAAAATTACAGGCTCGCTATCGCTCGCCAGGAAAAAATCGACACCTAAATGACACGAAAGGTCCTAATATTGACACAGAAATGGGGTGAAAGGTCATAAAATCCCAAAACTAATGGAACCAATGTCTGAAAATCTCAAAGCTAATGAGGCTAAACATTAGGGAGAAGGGGGTCCAGAAAAACAATCTGTATCTCCTTAAATTTAAGAGTTGATCGGTAAAGCCCATACTTCCGCGAACGTAGGCGGCTCACAAAGTTATTAACTGATTTTTACGAAATTTGGTAGGCAGATATGTAACAAGGAAAAAGTGATTCCATTTAGGAGGTGATCGGTAGGCGGAGTTAAGGCGGTATCACGAGCGCTTTTTCACTCAACATTTATCCTCAACACTGGTCTGGCAGCTTATGAGGTAAACATTTCGAATATTTCGGTCACCTAAATTCATCTAGCATCAGTCTAGTTTCCGATATCAGTGCAAACTATGTCACAAATGTTGCTAGAAAAATGTTGATACTCGAATGTTGACTATAAAAGCTCTCGTGTGATACCGACTTTATGCGCTCTACCTTGTGGCCTTCTAGTTACCAATCTTACTTGTCCCTTTCCTTTGTTCACTCTTTCATTTATACATTCCCATCCCTTTGTGTTAGCCACTTTTTTATATTTTAATTATATTAATTTTCCGTTTTCTTTCTTCTGTGTGCCATACGTTCTAATCCCACGGTCCTTTGATTCTTGCTGGACCTAGTACATGTCACCGGCTTATTTTTATCTTTCTCTCCTTTTCTCTATTTCCCTGGCTTGTATCCATTTGGCCCCATTCAGCCTACTGTTTTAAGACGTTTATCTCCATCCGGGTGTTGATTTCTTCCTGGCGAGCGATAGCGAGCCAGCATTGTATGGAGAAATCCGGCTTCGCCGGAGACATGTTTCTATCGAAAAATGTACAAATTTAGCTTGCTGTAAAACAAAAATATATATATTCTGGCTCGCGGGAAAATATTGACACCTGGATGGGGGTAAACGTCTTAAAACAGTATGTTGAATGGGGCCGAATGGATACAAGCCAAAGAGAGAGGGAGAAAAAGAGAAAAAAGCGAGGTGGGCTCCCTTAAGTTTAATGGTGTACCTTTGTAATATTGCTTTGGTGTAAAATATATTTGACAAATCTTCATATCTTTCTTTATCTGATACTTCTTTTGTTTCCTGTATTATCCGTATCTCCTTATTTCCTTCGCAACCCATAACCCATATGTTCCCTACTAATTTCCTAATCCTGCCACGGACATTAGTTCCAGGGCAATAGTTCCCTTTCCAATTTTCCCTTACCCACTCTAAACCACTATTTGGACACTTGATCCTCAGTGTTTGGGAGGACAAGCAGCCTAGAGGGGTCATTAGACCGGTTGTTGCTTGATTTCCTTTATACTCCTTCCTTTATACATTTGCCATCCTTCTGTTTTGGTTTTATTATATTTTATTTGTGTGTATTTCAATCCCTGGCCTTCCTCTTTCCACTAACTTATCTGTCCCTCTTCCAACTAAGCGTCGTTTATCTCTTTTCTCATGATTTAGTCTTTCCTTCCTTCCTCCCCTTTTTGTCATACTTCTTCCTTCTCTGGTTCGCCCTTCTTTCTCCATGTCCTGTTTTACCTTTCGTCTGCCTCTTTCTGCCTCCACATTTGCCCATTTGTCTAACTTCTCTCTATTGACTTGGCTTTCTTCTACCCGCTTTCATTCTTATTCTCTTTCTTGTCCTTCATCTCTTCCTCTCTCATTCATCATTAAGGGGGGTCACTGGCTTTTTTATCCTTCTCTCCTTTTCTCTCTTTTCCTGGCTTGTATCCATTCGACCCCGTTCAGCCAACTGTTTTAAGACGTTTATCCCCATCCAGGTGTCGATTTCTTCCTGGTGAGCGATAGCGAGCCAGCAATGTATGGAGAAATCCGGCTTCGCCGGAGAAATTTTTCTGTCGAAAATTAACATGGGCTGGGCTTATAATTAGGCCTTATAATTAGGGTTAGGTGCGAGAGGGATATGCCTTGTGTGGGCCAATCGGCTTTCTGCAGACTCCCATTTTCTTATGTTCTTATCATGCCTCCTTTCTTCGATCCTTGTTACCTCTCCTTTTTTCCTTCTTCTAACTCCATCTTCCCCCTCTCCTTCTTCCCCTTCACTTGTATATTTATTTGTCTTTCTGATGTCCTATCTTTCTCTCTTTATCCTCTCCTTCCTTATCTCCCTCCTCCATTCCTTCTTCATTCTTTCTTCTTCCCTATTCCTCTCTCTTTCTTCTTCCCTGTCTTTGTATTTGTTTTTCCTCTCTTCGCCCTTTTTCCTCTCCTTCCCCTTACCTTCCCTATTCGTCATTCGTCCCCTCTCTCTCTTCTCCTTCTTTCTCTCCTTCCCCTTACCTTCCTTATTCGTCATTCTGTTATTCTCTCTCTCTCTCTCCCTCTCCTTCCCTTTACCTTCCTTATTCGTCATTGTTCCCTTCTCTCCTTCCCCCCCCCATTTCTCCTCTCCTCCTTATACTGCTATCTTCCCCTCTCACCTTTCCCTGTGTTACTCTGCTCCTCACCTTCGTTACTATCCTATCTTCCCCTTTCTACTGTGTTTATGCTTCCATACTCTACCTCATCTTCCTTATTCTCTTTTCCATTCTTCCCCCCTACCCCTTCTTTCTCGCTCCCTTTTCCTTACCTTCCTTATTTTCCTTTCTTACTCGCTCTCCCTTCCCTGTTTATCTCCTCCTCCTCCTCCTCAGCTTCTTGATTCTCCTTACTTCTCCTCCTCTCTCGCCTTGCCCTCTTCCTGGTGTGATCGGTGTGCAGTGTACCATAACATTAGCATAGAAGCTGCACCACCACCACTACCACCACTACCACCACCACCACCACCACTCTCCCCTATACTGTATATATATCGTGTTGCCATGGTGCACATACTCTTACAAAGGAGTACAAAGGAGTACAAAGTAAATCAGCAACAACAGGTCTAGTGACCCTTCTAGGCTGCTTGTCCTCCAAAACACTGAGGATCAAGTGTCCAAACAGTGGTTTAGAGTGGGTAAGGGAACATTGGAAAGGGAACTACTGCCCTGGAACTAATGTCCGTGGCAGGACTAGGAAGTTAGTAGGGGACATATGGGTTAGTAACTGAGGGGAGGTTAAAATAAAGTTATATTCATTTACAAACGCAGTCAGTCGCGGGTTTGATGCGAGATATTTGTCTAGCGGAGTTTAAATGAATCAACGGTGCTGCAGTCTATAACGTCTCGGGGAAGCCCATTCCACAAGTTGACAACTCGATTGAAGAAGAAATTCTTAGATTCGTGTGAGTTAAAAGATTTACCAATAATTTTGCGACCGTTTCCCCGCGTGTAATTAGGTTCGTCGATAGACTACAGTTCATATTGTCGATGCCTTTGATGATTTTGAACACTTGAATTAAGTCACCTCTTAATCTGCGCTGGGTTAAAGGAAATAGATTTAATTCTCTAAGACGCTCTTCGTATGGTTTGTTCTTTAGGCTAGGTATCATTTTGGTAACTCTACGTTGAACTCGTTCTAGCTTGTTTATATCTTTTTGGTAATAGGGGCACCAGGATTGAACGCAGTATTCCAGAAGAGGGCGGACTAAGGAATTGTAAAGGGTTAGGATAACGTCTTTGGATTTATGCTCAAATGACCTGCCTATAAAGCCAATTATTTTGTTTGCCTTCTTAACAACTTCTGAACATTGTTGACTCGGTTTTAGGTTACTCGATATTGTTACTCCCAGATCGGTTTCTCTGTTTACATTCTTAAGCTGAGTGCCATTCATCGAATAGTTTGCTTTCTCATTTAGGTATCCGATATGTAGTACTTTACATTTATCCGCATTGAAACTCATTTGCCAAATTTGGGCCCAATGTGACAATGTATCTAGATTGTGTTGCATATCGTCAACTTGTTCTTTTGAGAGTACGCTATTTGCAATTTTTGTATCGTCAGCAAATTTTGAGATTGTACAGGTGAGACCCTCATCTATGTCGTTGATGTAAATTAGAAAGAGAATTGGTCCTAGTACCGATCCCTACACACATACACACACATACACACACATACACACACACATACACACACACATACACACACACACAGCCCGTAGCCTAGTAGGTAGAGCTCTCGTCTCACATACGAGGGGTCGGGGGTTCAATCCCCGGCCGGGCGGAGACAAATTGGGCTTGTCTCCTTTCATGTGTTAGCCTCAGTTCACCTAGCTGTAAATAGGTACCTGGAATAAGTGGACGACGTTGTGACGTCCCATCTGGGGTTGGCAAAAATGGTACAAGGCGAGATGGGTATCATATGGTTCACCTAAGCTGATGGCTACCTAAGCCTTCGGGCGAGACGGTACCGTCTATAGTGAGAATGGTACCATACAGATCCACCCTAAGCCTTCGTTTCCGATGTCGCCAATTGGCTAAAATACAGACTACACACACATCCACAGCCATTCCAACAGTACATAAAACACTTAACATGCATTTCACGCAATACATTCCCAGTTAAGGAGGCGCGATAATAATGAGCTTAGCTCGCATTGCGTGGATTCCCCTTGACGAACAAGTAACTGAGTAAAACACACACACACACACACACACACACACACACACTTTTTTAGAGTAGAGTTATTTTCTAGATCCCTCATTCTTGTGATTGTTATGATTGGCTTATTTCTGCTGAAAACTTTACCTGTTATAGTTGTCCCCATATACTGTAGATATTGTGCTGTTGGCCCTCGAGAGCTGAAGTGTGGCCTTCTCTCGTCCCTCGTGTGTGTACCTCCTGCTGATGGTCAGATTGTCAGCATAGGCTACAGCTGAGGGTGATAGCTGCAGAATTTCATAACTAAAAGATAGTCCACAGTAGAGGTCCTAACAGGCTTCTTGGGGGACTCAGGCAGTATATTACTACCGATATACTCCTAGCTTCAAGGTAACATGCCTGTTCTACTGCTGTCCGCAATAAGGAGGAAGCATTCAAACGGTACCGACGCCTTAAAACTCAAGACTCTCATTCTTCATATGTTTCTGCCTGGAATCAAGCCAAATCTGTTCTTCGACTTGCCAAACACTCTTTCATCAATAATAAATGCACTGAACTATCCAACTCTAGCTCTTCCCAAGCTTTCTGGCATCTAGCCAAAAACCTCTCCAACAATTTCTCTTCCTCGTCTTTCCCTCCCCTTTCCCACTCTGATGGCACAACCATCACTTCTTCCTCTGACAAAGCTAAACTCTTCGCTCAAAACTTTTGCTAGAAACTCCACCTTGGATGATTCCGGTGCTATTCCTACTCCTTCTCCGCCCTCCTCTCTCTTACTTATGCCTAATATCCTACTCTCTTCTAAAGATGTACTTTCTACCCTCTCTGGGCTTAACACTAATAAGGCGTACGGTCCGGACGGTGTTCCTCCTGTTGTTCTCAAAAACTGTTGCTTCCGTGCTGACTCCCTGCCTAGGCAAACTTTGTCGTCTCTGTCTATCCTCTAACGTCTTCCCCTTCATGCTGGAAGTTTTGCTCACATATCAACCTGTCCCAAAGAAGGGTGACCGCTCTCAACCCTCCCTAACTATCGTCCAATTGCTCTCATTTCTTGTCTTTCTAAAGTTTTTGAAACTATTCTTGCTTCCATATTTCTTAAGCATTTCTCTTCTCATAATCTGCTCTCAGATCGCCAGTATGGCTTCCTTAAGGGTCGCTCTACTGGTGATATTCTTTCATATCTTACTAACTCTTGGTCATCCTCCTTTCGGGACTTCGGTGAGACTTTTTCTATTGCACTAGACATATCGAAAGCCTTCGATAGAGTCTGGCATAAATCTTTAATTTCTAAACTACCCTCCTTCGGTTTCTATCCCTCCATCTGTGCCTTTGTCTCTAATTTCCTTTCTGGCCGTTCCATAGCCGCGGTTGTGGACGACCATTGTTCACTTCCTCACCCTATAAACTCCGGTGTTCCTCAGGGTTCTGTCCTACCTCCTATTCTCTTTCTAATTTTTATAAATGATCTCCTTAACTGTACCTTAATTCCCATCCATCCATACGCAGACGACTCAACCTTACACTACTCCATTACTTTTTCAGAACGCCCCAGCCAGCAATCTCTCAACGACAAACGTAATGAAGCCATAGAACTCTTAAATTCTGATCTAAATACTATTTCCAATTGGGGCAGAGAAAACCTTGTTAACTTTAATGCTTCCAAAACCCAATTTCTCCATCTATCTACCCGTCAGGATCTCCCAGCGGACTATCCCTTATTCTTCAACAATACAAAAATCAACCCTTCATCTTCTCTCAATATTCTTGGTGTCTCTTTTTCTTCTGCTCTCATTTGGAAGGACCATATTACCAGTCTTGCTAAGGCAGCCTCCCAGAAGCTGGGTGTGCTCAACCGCCTTAGGGGGTTCTTTTCCCCTGCACAGCTTCTTGCTCCGTACAGGGGCATAGTGCGCCCTTGTATTGAGTATTGTTCACATGTGTGGGGAGGTTCCTCTCACACCACTCTCCTAGACAAGGTTGAAAGGAAGGCCTTTCGTATCATTAACTCCCGTCCACTCACCAACTCTCTGCAATCTCTCTCTCGCTATTCTATCGCTACTATAATAATCAGTGTTCCTCGGAGCTATCCCAGTGCATACCACCTCCTTTACGTAGGGCACGTGGTACCCGTCTTGCAACTCAATCTCACCCCTACTCTGTGCAACTCTCCAACCCAAGAGTGAAACGTTACTCTCAAACTTTCTTCTACTCAACAGCTGAGCTCTGGAACTCTCTCCCAGAATCAGTCTTTCCCGCTTCCTATGACTTAAATTGCTTCAAACTCCGTGTGTCCAGGCATTTTGGCTCGAACGTCCCTTGATTTTGGCCCTGTCACTCTTTCAACTATGGGGGAGGCACTCGCTATAGGCAGTTATGCCTTTTGCCTCCCTCAATCACATAGAAAAAAAAAAAAAAAAAATATAGCCAGTAGGTTGCTGTCAATTCCCAGTAATTTGAGTCTAGCATTCATCCTTCCATGCCAGACTGAATCAAAGGCTCCAGCTATGTCAAGAGCAACCACTTGTGTTTCTTGTTCTGTGTCCAGCTTCTGACTCCATTTGCTGGACAGGAGAAGAAGGAGTTCTGACGCAGACTTTCCTTTGAAAAAGAAGAAAAAGAAAGAAACTCTGTTTTGTTTTATAACAGCTGCAGCTTCTTGAGGTGGTTGCTGATGCATGAAGCTAAGAAATCTTCAAATAATTTCGATGGAATTGAGAGTAAGAATATTTGTGTGCGATTTACTTCTTCCCCCACTATCCAAAACTATCCAACATTCGTTGACTATCTAACTTCTAAAGTGGAACACTTTCTATCCATCTCTCCTTTTGCAGAAATCTCCATATTTCGGTGATTCAAACTTAACTGTAGTATATTTTAAATATGTAACCATGGCCAATTGTGTACCTGTGTAATGTAATGGGGTACAGAGCTAGTGTTAAGTATGTATCTATTAATATTTACTCTAATGCTGCACTATAATAGTTATCTTTTGATATGTCATACCTACTATGCATATCAGTAAATATTACCCTCGTCTCCATTGCCGATATATACTAAATAGACTTCATGTTTTATCTTTAAGCCTCTAAGAACTGTAATTTTGATATCAACATTTAGTTTTCAAGTCGTATAATTTGTTAAGCCAATGATCATGAACTTTGCACTTTACCTCATTTTGTAGTGTGGCTACATATTATGGCTTTCTGCACAAATAATATGGATTTTGTATTCATTCATATCATTGATATATCTATCACTCATAACCCAATACATTCCAAAGCAGATGACTCGCAGCTCCTTCACATTTAGCAGTTTTTTCACGCTGCTTGATATTATGAATTTCAAAATAAACACTACAATAATTTATGTGAACCAGGATCTTTCTATAATTAATGAAAGGGGACAAAATAATCTAGTTTCCTTTAATACACAGAAAACCAAGTACATACAATTTTCTAAAAGATATATTTCTGACTCCCAGTATATTGTTTAATTATATACATTTTAAAAAGACCTCCGTCTACGTATTGTGAAAAACCTGTTATCCTCCGGCAAATTGTGGGGTTGAGTGAGTGAAGGGGGGGACAGTGAATGAAGGAGGATGCATGTTTTTCATAATACGTGTTGCTAGCCCCAAATATATACTGTATATATATACTATACAAATTATATACTGTATATATTCCCACCTCCTCTAGTGTTGATATCCTTGGTGTAACATTGAATGTCAACCGGAGCTGGACGACTTATGTTTGATCCATTGCTACAAAGCCCTCTAAAACCTGGGGCTCCTGTACGGTGGCGGTGGCGCTAATAAGTCATGTCTCAGCTGTCATTACGTTTGGCTCGCTCTGTGCTCTATTAATGTCTGTCAGATGTTGAATGTGGGTGGGTAAGTGTAGGAAAATGTTGGTATATCGCACTCAAAAAGAAGAATTCATGTGTAAATATTGCTGATACCAATTATTGATCAAAACATAATTGGTGCCGAGACATTACTTATTAGGTCGACTGTACAGAGTTCGATAATTCTTCACTGACGAGGGAGATTTACTTGGGGCGATTGTAGGCACCAATCGAGCCGGGCAGTACCTTGAGGAGGCCACATAGGCATATAATAAGGAGTTGCTGGAACTCCTGTTTAATTTGCCTGGCTTCCCTCACTGTTTCTATTTGTGCCTCACCTACATAGAGAGTAATCCAGCTAACTCTCACAATAAAAAAACAAGCACACGACACTTCTTTCCAACACACCTAAATTGCCGCTGAAGTATCTAGCTTTTGACTCTGTCATTCGTTCATCCTCGGGGGGGGGGGGGGGGGGCGGGGGGGGGTCGGGGACACTTGTTGCAGGCAGCTTTGCCTTTTGTCTTCTTCATGCACATAGGGGAAAAAGTCAGCCATTATATATAAAAGTCGTGCGTTTTCAGATGGAATACTATTCATCCTTGTGGAATGGATGTGGAGTGGTTGCATTGAGGCTCTTCCTCCATTATGCATTGGAATAATTCCATTATTCTACAGATATTTTCATGGCAAATATTTTGAGGAAGTTGCTTCAATTGAGCCTCCTTTCCTCATCTTTCCCCGCAGTACTAGGGCAGCTGGAAATGTCCATGAATTCACGCTGTCTCTTCCACAGTGTAGAACTTTCACTTATCAAAATTAATTTATCCCTAGAACTACTACTCTCTGGAATTCATTTCCTTCGAGTAGCTTTCCACAAACTTAAAACCAACAATAGTTTAAATCCAGTTGTTAAAAACATTTTATGAATGAAGGAGGCCTCTAGGCACATGCACCTTTGTTGTTTTGTCTTTGGTTTTCCTTCCTCTAATCATTGTCTATTGTTTATTTGTTTTTGTATTTTGTTGTTTTTGTTTAGATATATACAGTATACCAAATCGATAAAAAGTAACCTTATATACATAGATATGTAATGGGCCATTTACTTTGTTATTTCCACTTGTGGCCACTGATAAACATTGCTATATGTAATTTATATAAGGGGACACTGACTGGTTTTTTGGCCTATAAATTCATTAATTCATAAATTCTTAGTTTCCTCGCTGGACATCCCTCAAACTTAGAAAAACATCCCCTAGAAACCCCCCCTTAAGATAAATTTGTAAAATTTCCCGGCCGAAGGCCGATTCCTCTTACAACTACAGGCTCGTTATCGCTCGCCAGGAAAAAGTCGACACCTAAATGGCACGATTGGTCTTAAAAATGTATAACGAAATGGGACGAAAGGTCTTAAAATCGCCAAACAAATGGGCCGAACGTCTAAAAATCTCAAAACATAATGGGACTAAACACGAAGGAGAGAGGGGACCAGAAAAACGACCGTCTCCCCTTAATCAACAGGCCTAGTTCCTGGTGGTATTGTGTGTCAATGCAATATTATATATAGTGCATAATAAACTTATACAATAATAGTATCGCGACAGAATACATACGTCTATCCCTTTGACCTCTATTCCTCTGCTTGTTCTCTCTATCTCTATACTTCTCTTCTCTCTCTTCTATCTCTCTCTCTCTCTCTATCTCTCCTCTCTCTCTCTCTCTCTCCTCTCTCTTTCTCTTCACTCTCTCTATCCTCTCCTTCTCTCTCTTCCTCTTCTCCCTCCGCCTCTCGCTCTCTTTCTCCTCTTTTCTCGCTCTCTCTCTCTCTCTCTCTCTCTCTCTCTCTTCTTCTCTCTCTCTCATCTCTCCTCTCTCTCTCTCTCTCTCTCTCTCTCTCTCTCTCCTCTCCCTTTCTCTCTCTCCCTCACTCTCACTCCCTCACTCCCTTCCCTCTCTCTCACTCCCTCCATCCCTCTCTCTCTCTCCCTCTCTCTCTCTCTCTCTCTCTCTCTCCCCTCTCCTCTCTCTCTCCCTCCCCTGTCCCCCTCCCTCCCTCCTCCTCTCTCTCTCTCTCTCTCTCTCTCTCTCTCTCTCAAGATGTAGAGGCCAGAAGACTATGCAGATGACTGGGGGAGGCGAGGATGGCAGACCAGGGAGGGGACTGAGAACCTGGATACAGATAATTGAGAGGATACTATGGCCAATTGAGAACTGGGGTAGATAGAAGATTAACCCCTTCTGTAACAAGGAGAGAGAGAGAGAGAGAGATGAAGGGTATAAATTATAATAGATCTAGGTGATACGGAAAGCTTAAGGGGGGTGACCTGCTTTTTGTTATTTCTGTCCTTTGCTCTCTTTCTCTGGCTTGTATCCATTCGGCCCCATTCAGCCAACTGTTTTAAGACGTTTATCCCCATCTAGGTGTCGATTTCTTCCTGGCGAGCGATAGCGAGCCAGCATTATATGAAGAAATCCGGCTTCGCCGGAGAAATTTTTCTATCGAAAAATGTACAAATTTAGCCTGCTGTCAAACAAAAATAAAAAATATGCTGGCTCGCTACCGCTCACCAGTAAAAAAATTTACACCTGGATGGGGATAAACGTCTTAAAACAGTAGGCTGAATGGGGCAAAATGGATAAAAGCCAGAGAAATATAGAAAAGGACAGAAGAAAAAACAGGTCACCCCCCTTGAAAAGATTGCAGATGGAATATATGCGTAAAGAAAATATTATCGACAGGTTTAGTGATGTACATGAGAACTTTTATAGGGGTCGTACCTTAATGAAATGTGGGAGAGACAGAAAAGGTTAAACATGAATAGAAAGAATTGAAAAATCAGGTATTAAATTGAGAATAATTCAGAAGTTTGTCTAGATGTTAAAAACATGCACACTGCTCAGAATAGGGAAAATTATAAATGCATAGTTAAAACAAGCACATAATGGACACATGTATGCTAGAAGAATAGGACAAAAACAGGAATGGAGGCCAAGGAAAATATATGAGTCAGGGGAGAGGAAAGAAGAAATGCAGAAATCGGAGAGACAAAAATGAGAAATTCGGAGGGAAGTGTAAGAAGAGAAAATATAGGGAAAGAAATATGCGATCAAGTAAAAAAAAACTATCTATCTATCTATCAATCTATCTATATATCCATCTATCTACCTATCTATTTATCTATGTATGTATCTATCTATCTATATATATATCTATATATCTATTTATATATATAAGAGGGAGCTGTATCGGTGAACTTGAAGTATTATGCGTTAAAACAATACAGAATGGCAACTATTAGAGTGTTATGCTGTATGAATTATATCACTTAACCCCTTTTGTGCTGTCGAAATCCCTTTTATTTTATTCTGGCTACTACTAATCTATTGTATTACGTTTAGGTAGGATCTCTAGCAATTATAAGGCTTCGAACTATCTCAATCAAACCTTTTAACTGCCACAGATCCTTCCTAAGCTGCATAAAATCTTCTATATATAGCAAGAATACAATACAACAGACGTCGCTGGTACAGAAAGGGTTAAATAATCATGGACTTTTCTATAAAAATACGTCTCAAATACAACTATTGAGATGGGTATATACTGTATATATATATATATATATATATATATATATATATATATATATATATAGAGAGAGAGAGAGAGAGAGAGAGAGAGAGAGAGAGAGAGAGAGAGAAAGAAAGAGAGATATGTTATTAGTGAACATATAATTACAAAATTATAGAAATATATCTAAATGGTATAACCATTAGCTGTCTGAACATCTTGATGTGTGGATATGTTTTGCAATACAGTAAGAGAATATGCGAACAAATCACATCAGTTTGGCAAAACAGTAGGTCGACCTACAGTACATTAACTGATCCCCTACACAAAGGTTAAGGGGGGTCACCGGCTTTTTTAATCTTTCTCTCCTTTTCTCTCTTTCCCTGGCTTGTATCCATTCGGCCCCATTCAGCCAACTGTTGTAAGACGTTTATCCCCATCCAGGTGTCGATTTCTTCCTGGCGAGCGATAGCGAGCCAGCATTGTATGGAGAAATCTGGCTTCGCCGGAGACATTTTTCTATCGAAAAATTACAAATTTAGCTTGCTGTCAAAACAAAAATATATATATGCTGGTTCGCTACCGCTCGCCAGGAAAATATTGACACCTGGATGGGGGTAAACGTCTTAAAACAGTAGGCTGAATGGGGCCGAATGGATAAAAGCCAAAGAGATAGGGAGAGAAAGAGAAACAAAGCGAGGTGAGCTCCCTTAAGTGATGTTAACAAAAATACATGATCACTGGCTTCACCTTACTAACAATGATTTCGGTAACATAATCGCGTCATATAGTATATATGAATGTGGGAGAAATTGTGAATTGGTGGTAAATTATGAAAATTAAGATGAAAATAAAATATATGTAGAGGTAATAAATATATAAAATTAAGTAATTTATGATAAGGACATGATTCAAAACAGCTTCATAAAGGAAGTGTAAACAATACTGAGGGGAAATTATGAACATTCTGTGTACTAAAGGGATAATTATAAAGAAAAGAAAATGTAACTAGATTTCATGAAATGGGTTAGGAATTATGCTACCATATGTTGATAAGAGAAGTGAAGAGTATTTGCAGTTAATGGGGGGTGACCTGTTTTTGTTCTGTCCTTTTCTATCTTTCTCTGGCCCCATGCATTTGGCCCCATTCAGCCTACTGTTTTAAGACGTTTATCCCCATCCAGGTGTAAATTTTTTACTGGTGAGCGGTAGCGAGCCTGCATATTTTTTATTTTTGTTTGACAGCAGGTTAAATTTGTAAATGTTTCGATAGAAAAATGTCTCCGGCGAAGCCGGATTTCTTCATATAATGCTGGCTCGCTATCGCTTGCCAGGAAGAAATCGACACCTAGATGGGGATAAACGTCTTAAAATAGTTGGCTGAATGGGGCCGAATGGATACAAGCCAGAGAAAGAGAGAAAAGGACAGAAATAATAAAAAACAGGTCACCCCCCTTAAACCGTCCGATGAAACTATACCATGTTTTCATATTTAGAAGAGAACATAATAATTACATCGCAGTAATGTTAACACACTGAATAGCTATACTCATTGTCGAGAGAGAGAGAGAGAGAGAGAGAGAGAGAGAGAGAGAGAGAGAGAGAGAGAGAGAGAGAGAGAGAGGGGGGAGGGAGAGGGGGAGGGAGGGAGGGAGGGAATGAAGGAGACAGGGAGGTAGAGGTGGAGGTGGCTGTGGATGCTGTGTTTCGTGAGGCCCCGCGGAGCCCAGGTAGTTACGGCGATTTATTGGGTTGGTTTAGGGATCAGTGTGGGTGGATTTATAGTTTGTGTAGGGGCCGGGGAGGAGTGCGCTAGAGAGTGATGGTATTGCTGGAGTAATCGGGTTGTGGAGTGCGATTGTTACGAGTAGAGTGGTGTGGTAGAGATGTGATGGCATTGTTGAAGTAAGAGTGGGGTGGAGGGATGTGATGGTGATTGTAAACAAATGTGATTGTGATTGTAGAGAGATGTGATGGTGATTGTAAACAAATGTGATAGTGATTGTAGAGATATGTGATGGTGATTGTAAACAAATGTGATAGTGATTGTAGAGAGATGTGATGGTGATTGTAAACAAATGTGATTGTGATTGTAGAGAGATGTGATGGTGATTGTAAACAAATGTGATAGTGATTGTAGAGAGATGTGATGGTGATTGTAAACAAATGTGATAGTGATTGTAGAGAGATGTGATGGTGATTGTAATGTGATAGTGATTGTAGAGAGATGTGATGGTGATTGTAAACAAATGTGATAGTGATTGTAGAGAGATGTGATGGTGATTGTAAACAAATGTGATAGTGATTGTAGAGAGATGTGATGGTGATTGTAAACAAATGTGATAGTGATTGTAGAGAGATGTGATGGTGATTGTAAACAAATGTGATTGTGATTGTAGAGAGATGTGATGGTGATTGTAAACAAATGTGATAGTGATTGTAGAGAGATGTGATGGTGATTGTAAACAAATGTGATTGTGATTGTAGAGAGATGTGATGGTGATTGTAAACAAATGTGATAGTGATTGTAGAGAGATGTGATGGTGATTGTAAACAAATGTGATAGTGATTGTAGAGAGATGTGATGGTGATTGTAAACAAATGTGATAGTGATTGTAGAGAGATGTGATGGTGATTGTAAACAAATGTGATTGTGATTGTAGAGAGATGTGATGGTGATTGTAAACAAATGTGATAGTGATTGTAGAGAGATGTGATGGTGATTGTGAACAAATGTGATAGTGATTGTAGAGAGATGTGATGGTGATTGTAAACAAATGTGATTGTGATTGTAGAGAGATGTGATGGTGATTGTAAACAAATGTGATAGTGATTGTAGAGAGATGTGATGGTGATTGTAGATAGTTGTGATAATGATTGTAGAGAGATGTGATGGTGATTGTAAACAAATGTGATAGTGATTGTAGAGAGATGTGATGGTGATTGTAAACAAATGTGATAGTGATTGTAGAGAGATGTGATGGTGATTGTAGATAGTTGTGATAATGATTGTAGAGAGATGTGATGGTGATTGTAAACAAATGTGATAGTGATTGTAGAGAGATGTGATGGTGATTGTAAACAAATGTGATTGTGATTGTAGAGAGATGTGATGGTGATTGTAGATAGTTGTGATAATGATTGTAGAATGATGTAATGGTAATTGTTGGGTAGTAGAAGTTCTGTAGTTTGAGTGGGATGGAAAAAGTGATGGTTGTAATACTAATGAGTCAATGTTGGGTTTAATATGGGTGAATGTATGGTGTTTGTTTGGTGGTGGTGGTGGTGGTGGTGGGTGAGGGGGTTGGAGCGATCTGCTTGTGGGGTGTAGATTGGTACGAGAGGAGGGATTGAGTTGTGTATTGGATTTTTTTTTTTTTTTTAATATAATGTGAAGCTTAGTGGTTGTTGTTACGCCGGTATTATTAACCCCTTCTCTACCGGCGACGGCTTTTGATTTTTATTCCAGCTATATTTAGAAGATGTTATGCAATTTAAGAAGGATCTGTGGTAGTAAATAGTGTTAAGGGGAGATCTCCACTTGAGGGATTTTTTTCTTGACCCCTTTCTCCCTCATGTTTAGCCCCATTGCTTTTGATATTATAAAACGTTTGCCCCATTAGTTTAGCGATTTTAAGAACTTTCACCCCATATTAAGACCTTTCGTGCAATTCAGGTGTCGATTTTATCCTGGCGAGCGATAGCGAGCTTGTAATTTAAGAGGAACCGGCCTTTGGCCGGGACATTTTTCTACCGAAAAATGTACAAATTTATCTTGAAAGGGACTCAAGGGGGTGTAATTTTAAGCTTGATGGAGGTCTAGGGAACAAACTAAATACCTCCCCTTAAGTGAGATAGATCAAACTCTTAGAATTGCTGGAGGCCCATTATAAGCTGAAGAAAATCCTCTAATTGTAGGCAGAATAAAGTTAAATAGATGTCCCGGTACAGAAGGGGTTAAGACGTTTCACATTGGTTACTTGACTGGTTAAGAAATACGAATACCGGTAATGTACACTAAATGGATATGTACACAAGGTAATCACACAGGAGAGACACAGTTTATAGTATACATTAGGATCTCAGACACCAGTGAATCATATATATAATGAAGACAATAGCATCAGAGATAAGAAAATCAGCTTACATACCGGTACATATACAATTTTCTCGACACTACTCGGTATCTTTCTCCCAGTGATTAAGGGGAGGTATTTAGTTTGTTACCTACGTTTTCATCAAGCTTAAAATTACACCCCCTAGACCCCCTTCAAGATAAATTTGTACATTTTTCGGTAGAAAAATGTCGGGTTGCTCTTAAATTACAGGCTCGCTGTCGCTCGCCAGGACGAAAACGACACCTTAATGGCACGAAAGGTCTTAAAATTGACATAAATGGGGCAAACTGTCTTAAAATATCAAAACTACTAGGGCGAACGTCTTAAAATCGCAAAAGCAATGGGGCTAAACATGAGGGAAAATCGGGTCCAGAAAAAAATCCCTCAAGTGGAATTCTCCCCTTGAAAAGTCATTAGGTTTCGCCTGGTAAATAACTCAAGAGCACAGAGGTAAGGGGAATTACCTGGAAAGATAGGAGGATTCCGCACCCTCCTCAGCTCCCCGCCATGGAGTGGCTTCGGTCACCCAGGCTTTATTGTGGTCGGCAGTGAGGGTTCTGTGGGGACGCACGGTTATGGCCTTGGCCTTGCTCGGGGCCTTGGGGCTGTTCGGCCAGGCAGCTTGGGGAACAACAACAACAACAACAACCTGGAAAGATAGGAGGATTCAGGGGGGGGGGGGGGAGTGGGGAGTGACCAAGAGCGGAGGGAAAGGGTAGCCTACCGGTACTTACCTAAGGTCACCTAAGGTTGAGTTCGCCACAGTCTTCTAGTGGCACCGAGGAGAGCGCCGCCCCTCGTTTTGGGCTCGTCTGGCACTTTTTGCAGTTCGACATCGAGGGCTCTCTTAAAGTTGTCTAACGAGACGCCCCTCATGTCTCTTACTCACCGTGGGAGTTTGTTGACGAGACGCGGTCCTCTCTGTGACAACCAAGCCTCTCACAGAGATCCCGTATTACCCCAATTTTTCATCCTGGAGATATGGCATTCCTAACCTCTTCTATTACGTAACTTTATGCCTATCTGGGTGAATAGATCGGAACTATACCTTCAGCAATTTTCCACGTTTATATTATTAAGTATCGCTCCCTTCTACGTTCCAACGAGTACAGCTTCAGTGTTCTTAAACGCTCCCTATAGTGTAGATGTTTTACTGAATATACCGGTACTGTATATGTGAGGGGAAGTTTCTCTGTATGCTCTCTAAGTAATTTATTTCACCTACTTTGTTTGGGGATGTTAATACGTTACAGTATTCTAGCCGCGGTAGAACCAGGAATTTGAAGAACATTATCATTGGCAACTCACCGCGCATTCTAAATGTACATAGAATCCAACCTGTTAGCCGTTTCACAGCTGCAACTTTGACCTGGGTATGTTCTTTGAAACTCATATTTTCAGACATTAACCCTCTCCGACATCTATGACGCGATCGCGTCATATGGCGGTATTCCCAAGAGTATCATATGATGCGATCGTGTCATATGAACTTAGTGAAATAGCTCAATAAGTAAGTTTAAGATATATGACGCATTTGCGCCATATTGAGCTCAGTAAGTTAGGTAAGTTATCTAGATCAGAATCTTTCGGTTGGTGGCAAACCCAAATACCTCCGACTTCTACCGGTCCCTCAGTGTCAGATAGAGTGGTGTGGGGGAAATACTGTGCGCTCCGCTACCCCGTCAGTAAGTTAGCAGCTTATGTCGGACAGGGTTAACCCCTACTGTACCATAGGGTACTAGCATAAATGTACCCCCCAGTCCCAAGCAATGTGGCCAAAATGGCTTCAGAGGCAAGATATAACAACCTCCCACCTGAAAAGATGGAGGAATACTGCCTCTCCCAGCCTGTGGGGGCTTGGATATAAGCTGAGAAGTCTTAGAGCAGTGCTCAAACGTCGTGGTACCAGGTACTGCCTGATACTGGCCGTTACAAGGATCGTATATTACTACCGGCTGGCAACCGTCGCTGGGACTGGGGAGTGATTTATCTACTGACAGCTCTCTGCCGTCGCTGGGATTGGACGGGTTAACACCTACCTATCTATGTTCACCTATGTGGAGTTCGCCACTCTTGCTAGTGGCACCGAGGAGCGTACCGCCCTTCGTTGTTGTTTGAGAATTGGTGCAGCAGACTATTCGAAGAGGCGGAGCGCTCCCTTGCGAAGATGGGCTCGTCTGGCACTTTTTGTAGTTCGACATCGAGAGCTCTCTTGAAGCTGTCTTAACGAGACGCCTCTCATGGCTCTTAGTCGCCGCGGGAGTTTGTTGAAGAGATGTGCTCCTCTATGTGATAACCAGCCCTCTCGCAGAGAGCCCATAGCACCCCGATTTTTCATCTTGGGGATATCGCATTCCCAGCCTCTCCTATCACTGAAATTCTTTCCTATTCGGCTGGGAAAAGGGGTGTCACATGACCTTAAGGAGGTGTTAGTAGTCACGCTGGGCAAGTAGGAAGATATAACAGGGGGAGGGGGGGGGGGTCTTTACATACACAGATTAAAGGCGGCTAGGGCGAGTCTACTTTAGGGGGAAAGGAGGAATATACTTGAATCGCACAAATTAATATTTTAACTCGCACATTGGGAGACTATAACTAGACTTAACACTTCAAAAAAGTCCACGGGACATTCAATTCGGGTTAATCTTGAGTAACTCAATAAAGGTATGAGCAGCTCTGCCAACTTCTAGTCGGAGTAAATCGACGTTCCACCACTACACATAACGCCAGCGGGACCACTTCTGGACGGACGCATTACATACAATTGTCTCTGGGTTTCAGAGTCCCTTAATAGGCTCTACAAAGAAGTTTAATTATAGAAACAAGACACCCTATCCTTAAATCTTTGCCATCATAAACTTAACCCTCGTTACACTTGGAGAACTCCGTTCTTGTAGCAAGAGTTTTAAGTTAATGATCTTAATTAATTGCCTCCTAGAAAACCCGCTTGACACACTATATATTATTGCTCTAGCTACCAAGCCCCCATTGAGATTTAACTTAACAAATGTCACACTTGCCTACTCGGGGTAATATTTGTAAATGGTAAATTATATATTTATTCATTGTCCATATATATATATATATATATATATATATATATATATATATATATATAAATATATATATATATATATATATATGTATATATATATATATATTATATATATATACCCGGTATATATATATATTGTAGTTTTGCTGCTTGTTGTTTATTACTAAGTGTTTATAAATCTTATGTTTCAATTCAACTACGTACCCTAGAGTGCCTATTACTGTTACCATCAATTATCTATGTTGTTGCATTCATTATTCTATGTATAAAGTAATACCTTAAATGCCATACCCTGCGTATGTGTTCACTGCCTGACCTACCCAGTCAATAATACGACCTTCTACTTAGTTCAATAAATATTTACTCGCCCCTTACAAAAATATTCTTGGGCAATATCTTAGAAGTATTCATTTTCAAGATTGAGAAGGTCTTTCAACTCCCGTAGCTCCTTCGTTTAGGTCCATGTAATGTGGAATCGGGAGTACTTCGGGACCATTATCTTGCTCCTCTCTCTCAGTAATAAGGCAACCATCAGGGATGCCGTCGGTTCTAGGGCTGAAGGTGGTAGGGCTACGTCCTGGTCTTGTCCCACACTTATAACAGTAATTGTATTTTATTGTATCGATGGGCCTGTGACCAGTTAGTTCCCTGTTATGGTAGTGGTCCTCTGTATTTTTTTATTTTTGCACCTACAGTTTGTCAATCCCCCGAGTCGTTCACTGTGATATTGTATTATACACTTAAAACCTGACTTCCTATTTTTTGTATCGTCTCCCTTTCCCTCTTCCTCTGTTAACTTATCCCACAGAGGGTAATATGTAGTGAACTAACAGTGTCATTGTGGCTGTCACCACTTGCCACCATAACCACCTCGTTCACCACCAAAACACCACCCTACTCCCCCACCACCACCACCACCCCTCTCTCTGATTCATGACACTACCATGACCATCACCAATTTGACTATATTTTTACCATATATTCTTAGCTTCATGTTAACGTAAATCTGATATCGTATTTACTGTTTCATGTTAATACAAAGATTATAAAAAAAATATATATATATATATGTTTGTAGGTATTGGCTTTTGACTTAGACACACGAGGATTAGCATTTTGGATAACCTCCTTTGGTTTCTGTAGCCTTTTGTCAACCTTTATTGTTATATTATGATATGCAAGTTTGTTTTGTTCTGTTTTCACTTTTTTTTTATTTACCGTACTCTGAACTGTTGGTCGGATGATTGTGTGGTCTCCTTGTTTTGTTTTGTTTAGTCTGCATAGTAATCTTTGGGAACTATTTGATTAATGTATTTGAAATCAATCGTGTATGCCTTTTCGTGCCTGAAAAATACTGACCGGTGTGTTAAAGTTCTAATATTAATATTATTACTATAAACAAACGAGGGTCCTCATTTGAGTGATATTATATGACTTAGAGTACTGCATATGTAACTAAGTTAATTTTACCTTTGCCGTACCGTATGTAGATTTATATGTTGTATATATTTCATCTGTTTCGTCTTTGATCATTAAGGGGAGATGGGGCGATTTTTTGGTCTAATAATTCATGTATTCCTTTATTTCTTAGTTTCATTTTTATTTCTTTATTTCAAGCTTAGAAAAACACCCCCTAGACCCCCATCAAGATAAATTTGGAAATTTTTCTACCGAAAAATTTCCCGGCCGAAGGCTGGTTCCTCTTAAAATTTCAGGCTCGCTATCGCGCTCCAGGAATTAAATCGACACCTAAATGGCACGAAAGGTCTTAAAATTGACAACGAAATGGGGCGAAAGGTGTTAAAATTGCCAACATAATGGGCAGAACGTCTTATAATCTCAAAGCAAATGAGGCTTAACACGAGGGAGAAAGGGGACCAGAAAAACAACCTTGGATGTATTTAACTCCAAAGTTAAGGTTTTAACCTGTCGTTTAAATGCCGAATTATAATGCACCTGTTGTGACTCTATACCTTCATATTGTGTCTCAATAAATTCCCCATCAGTTTATGGTTGATTTACAGTGATTTGACAGTATCTACATTTTGTTTATGATTTTTTCTAATAAATTGCATTTCTCTACTTTTCAACAGGTAATAAAAGTGTTTAACCTGTCGTTTAAATGCCCAAATTCTAATGCACCTGTTGTGACTGTATAACCATCATATTGTGCATCGATAAATTCCCCATAATTTTATGGTTGATTTACAGTGATTTGACAGTATTTACCTTTTTATATAAATGTTTCTAATACATTGTGTTTCTCTACTTTTCAACAGGTAAGCATGGGTGTTCTGGGATGCACAGTGGGTTCCCTCATCAGCCTCTAGTGTTTCAACTAGTTTGGTCAGTCATTTATTTTTTATAAAATTTTATATTAAGGTAGTATTTTTTACTTAGAACATTTCATACCAAAGTGCCTGCTAATTTAAGTACTATCAGAAACTTGCTCAAATATGCTTTGGATGATGGCCAGAAAGCCAAAAATTATGTTAGTACCATTGAAGGCTTAATATAAGTGATACATATATTTTTACGAATTTATTTATCCTAGGGGTATACTGTACCCCACTTTCCAGTGTTTGTCCCAGTTACAGGAGCCTCTCAGTTCTAGGGTTAACGAAGCCAGAAGGAAATATATACAAAGCATTGAGATGGAGAGACTGTGCAAGACAATCTTTGGATGATAGAGGAATGACTATAGATCAGGCAAGGGAAGTAGTAATAAACAGGAATGAATGGAGAATGCTTGTGAATAGATGAGTGAACACGTGGTCATTTGGGAGAAGGGGTCGGGCGCAAGTTGGACTAGATAATAGTCCATCAGGCGCCTGGCCCGGGGAGACGGTTTATGTGAAGGGTGCGCCTGGAAGTGTGGTCAGCGGGCTTGTGGTTTCGCTCTGCTGCATGTCTGCCTGCCGAGATCGGAACCTCTCCGGGTGGTCGGGGGCCGGGGAAGTGCTGGAGGGACCTTGGTGACCCTGGTCTCTGGGTCTTCTCCTGGATGACCTGGATGTGTGTGACTTTGTATTGTGTTTTTGTGTGTTCATTGTTTTCTGTTGTGTTGTCCCTATTCTGGCTCTGTCTTGAGTCGGCCACCCCCCCCCCCCCCCCGTGTTGTGTTGAAAAGCGGGTGCCAACCTACTCTCTGCAAAGGAGAAGGTATACACTGAGAAACCTCTGAAGAACACAAATTATTGAAATAGTAGTTAAAAAGTGAAAGAGTTGCAACATTGCGGCCGTACAACGAAATTGTAGGGAATTAGTAAGAGAAGATGAGTTGATAAGATAAATACTTTTGACTCTACCCATTGGAGAAGTGCTGTATGGGTAGAACCTCCCCACACATGCCAACATTACTCAATACATTGGCGCACAGTGCCCCTATATAGAGCAAGAAGTTGTGTGGGTGTAAAGACCCCACGGAGGCAGTTGAGCACACACACACACACACACACACACACACACACACACACACACACACACACACACACACACACACACATACACACACACATATATCTCTCTCTCTCTCTCTCTCTCTATATATATATATATATATATATATATATATATATATATATATATATATATATATATATATATATATAGATATATATATATATATATATATATATATATATATATATATATATATACAGTATATAGATATATATATATATATATATATATATATATATATATATATATATATATCGGTATATAGATATACTGTATATAGATATATACAGTGTATATATATATAATTATATATATATATATATATATATATATATATATATAATATATATACAGAGAGAGAGAGAGAGAGAGAGAGAGATCCTCTGTCTGCCTGTGTAAACGATCACACCATATTTACGAACCACTGAATATATAAACAAAACTCATACGGGATTGTCTTTGTCACCTAAAAGAGATGGGGGTTGTTTGGATTAGACGAGAATCTCACCACTCCCTCCTCCCCCTCCCTCTGACCCTCTCCTTGATGGTCACCCCACCCATCCCCCTTCCCCTGTACCTCCCCTTACCTTTCCCCCTACCCCTGTACCTCCCCCTTACCCCTGTACCTCCCCCTTACCCCTGTACCTCCCCCTTACCCCTGTACCTCCCCCTTACCCTTCCCCCTCCCCCTGTACCTCCCCTTACCCTTTCCCTGTCTATCTATCTATCTATCTATATGCTCAGGCCCAATCCCCATTTTGGGGGTAGCCGACTCAAGACAGAGCAAGAACAGGGAAAACTCAAAAACAACATAAAACAAAAAATAAACACAGATAAAAAACACACTCACACACATCCAGGTCACCCAGGAGAAGACCCAGAGACCAGGGTTACCAAGGTCGCTCCAGCACTCCCCCGGCCCCTGACCACCCGGAGAGGTTCCGATCTCGGCAGGCAGACATGCAGCGGAGCCAAAGCCACAAGCCTCCCACCACACTTCCAGGCACACCCTTCATATTAATCGTCCCCCCGGGCCAGGCGCCTGATGGACTATTATCTAGTCGAACTTGCGCCCGACCCCTTACTCCAAATGACCACGTGTTCACTCAACTATTCACAAGCATTCTCCATTCACTCCTGTCCACCACCACTTCCCCTGCCTGATCTATAGTCATTCCTCTATCATCCAAAGCCTTTCTTACACAGTCTCTCCATCTCAATGGGGGTCTTCCTGCCCTTCTATCTCCCCTTGTACCTGACTCACATATTCTCTTTGTAAGCCTTTCATCTCCCATTCGTTCAACATGACCATACCAGCTCAGCACCCTTCTGTCCACTCTGGCTGACAAATGTTCCTGCTGCCCCACTCTCCTACGTGTATCTCTTCATTCCTCAATCTGTCTCTACGAGTAACTCCACACATACTCCTCAAGCAGCTCATCTCCATCACATCCAGCCCTCTTTTCTCCTTTTTCTTCAGAGCCCATGTCTCAGCCCCATACATCACTGTTGGCACAACAATTCCTTGATACAGTGCACTTTTTACTTTCACTCCGAGATTTCTCGTCTTCCACATACTTCCCATTGCTCCGAAAACCTTCCTTCCTTCACACACTCTCTGTTTTACCTCCACTTCCATACCTCCACTCCTGCTTATCGTTCCTCCTAGATATTTAAAACACTCTACTTGTTCCAATATTTCCCCATCCAGCCTCACATCTAGATTCACCCTATGCTCTCCCCTATTACACACCATTAATTTACTTTTATTGACGTTCACCTGTACCTCCCCCTTACCCTTCCCCCTCCCCCTGTACCTCCTCTTACCCTCCCCCCTCCCCCTGTACCTCCCTTTACCCTTCCCCCTCCACCTGTACCTCCCCTTACCCTTCCCCCTCCACCTCATCCTATCCTTGACACTCACCCTTGGCCCGTCACCTCTCCACCTCACCCTCTCCTTGACACTCACCCTTGGCCCTTCACCCCTCCACCTCACCCTACCTTGACACTCACCCTTGGCCCGTCACCCCTCCACCTCGCCCTATCCTTGACACTCACCCTGGCCCTTCACCCCGCCACCTCACCCTATCCTTGACACTCACCCTTGGCCCTTCACCCCTCCACTTCACCCTATCCTTGACACTCACCCTTGGCCCGTCACCTCACCCTATCCTTGACACTCACCCTTGGCCCTTCACCCCTCCACCTCACCCTATCCTTGACACTCACCCTTGGCCCGTCACCCCTCCACCTCGCCCTATCCTTGACACTCACCCTGGCCCTTCACCCCTCCACCTCACCCTATCCTTGACACTCACCCTTGGCCATTCACCCCTCCACCTGACCCTATCCTTGACACTCACCCTGGCCCTTCACCCCTCCACCTCACCCTATCCTTGACAACGTTTCACAGATAGCTGTCTGCGAAACGTTGTCAATAAAGTGCTCTTCCTCAGATGTATTTTGTTATCCATTCTGTCTACTTTTCAAGTACCACTCAACAAAGGCACTTTATGCAGTTGTTAAAAAACCTGTGAAAGCCAAATAACTAATCGTTTGTACCATATAGAATATTACATGTAATTCCTAACCTGAATAAAATCGTCTTGTGTTAGCCAGAATGTATTATACTGTATATGACACCATCAAAGTGATTAGATTAAGGGAGCCCACCTCGTTTTTGTCTCTTTCTCTCTCTCTCTTTGGCTTGTATCCATTCGGTCCCATTCAGTCTACTGTTTTAAGACGTTTATCCCCATCCAGATGTCAATTCTTCCTGGCGAGCGATGGCGAACCAGCATGGTATGGAGAAATCCGGCATCGCCGGAGACATTTTTCTACCGAAAAATGTAAATATTTAGTTAGCTGTCAAAACTAAACTTTATATATGCTGGCTCGCTACCGCTCGTCAGGAAAATATTGACACCTGGATGGGGGTAAACGTCGTAAAACAGTAGGCTGAATGGGGCCGAATGGATACAAGCCAAAGAGAGAGGGAGAGAAAGAGAAAAAAAGCGAGGTGGGCCCCCTTAAAATTAACCTACCATTGGAGCGACACAGTGGTAGCCTAGAAGACTATACCCCTGGATTAAAATAAATATAATCAAACGCCCATGTTACCTCTTAGTAAATTAACACAATAATTCGAATATTAAACTGAACATAAGCGCTGAACGGTAACTACATTATAATCGTCGCGTTTAACTATCGAGGTCATTTGTAGTAATTCGTGTCTTACGTTATCTAAGGAAAATCACCAGGTATATGAATATGCGTATTATTGGTTTGGGATGGTGGTGGTGGTGGTGGTTGGTGGTGGTGGTGGTGGTGGTGGTTGTGGTTGGGGGGGGGGAGGGGGTTAACGAGTTGAGTTTGTATTAGTTTTATCTGTGATCTATTACTGATGTAGTTCAGAACAGTCTTGCTGGTGACATAGGATCAAATATATTGTATAGACGATAATTGTTTGTAATATAATCTTAATGACCATGGCCTTAAGGGGGCCCACCTCGCTTTTCTCTCCCTCTCTCTTTGGCTTGTATCCATTCGGCCCCATTCAGCCTACTGTTTTAAGACGTTTACCCCCATCCAGGTGTCAATATTTTCCTGGCGAATGGTAGCAAGCCAGCATATATATTTTTTTGTTTTGACATCAAGCTAAATTTGTAAATTTTTCGATAGAAAAGTCTCCGGCGAAGCCGGATTTCTCCATACAATGCTGGCTCGCTATCGCTCGCCAGGAAGAAATCGACACCTGGATGGGGCTAAACGTCTTAAAACAGTTGGCTGAATGGGGCCAAATGGATACAAGTCAGAGAAAGAGATAAAAGGAGAGAAATAAAAATAAAAAAATGACCCCCCCTTAATAAACCACTAAACACCGGGTAATGGGACATAATTGTTTTTATTATTCCGGATAACATTAGACAATTTTGTTTTCTAACATTTAGAGTAACAGAATGCAATTCTACTAATTACAATATGTTCAAGACTGGAATTAATATGGGCAGGAATATGTGAACATTTACTTTGAATTGCCTTTTATTTTTGTTGGCATTTGATCAATTCCATAACATAATTCGATTAATATCCAGTATTCGAGAATGGACAATAAGTCGTAGGCGTGTGCATAAACCTTTAACCGTTTTGGTGGTGTAATGGTTAGAGTGTTTAAAAATCTGTGTGTGATAACCCAGGTTCGAATCCTGGTGGATCACATATATGCTTTCATTAATTTCAATGGAGGTGTTTGGTGTTGTTGTGAAATTAATAGAAATATAGATAATAATAATTGTAAAGTATAAATGTAACTTTGTATAATTTAATAATCATGTATAATTTAATAATCATGTATAATTTAATAATCATGTATAATTTAATAATCATGAATAACCTTTAAATAGTCACTCGTTTGCCAACTTGAAAAAAGGTTCATGTGATATGTTTGCCTTAAGGGGGGTGACCTGCTTTTTGTTATTTCTGTCCTTTTCTCTCTTTCTCTGGCTTGTATCCATTCGGCCCCATTCAGCCAACTATTTTAAGACGTTTATCCCCATCTAGGTGTCGATTTCTTCCTGGCGAGCGATAGCGAGCCAGCATTATATGAAGAAATCCGGCTTCGCCGGAGAAATTTTTCTATCGAAAAATGTACAAATTTAGCCTGCTGTCAAACAAAACTAAAAAATATGCTGGCTCGCTACCGCTCACCAGTAAAAATTGACACCTGGATGGGGATAAACGTCTTAAATTTAAAACAGTAGGCTGAATGGGGCCAAATGGATACAAGCCAGAGAAAGATAGAAAAGGACAGAACAAAAACAGGACACCCCCCCTTAAAACACGGAAATTAACTAACAGAAGAAACCCATTCATGTTCGTATTATATTGATGGTTGTGTTTTACTTCTAAAAGACGTATGGTATATTCAAGGAGTTAAGGGGGGGGGGGGGGTGACCTGTTTTTGTTCTGTCCTTTTCTATCTTTCTCTGGCTTGTATCCATTTGGCCCCATTCAGCCTACTGTTTTAAGACGTTGATCCCCATCCAGGTGTCAATTTCTTACTGGTGAGCGGTAGCGAGCCAGCATATTTTTAATTTTTGTTAGACAGGAGGCTAAATTTGTACATTTTTCAATAGAAAAATTTCTCCGGCAAAGCCGGATTTCTTCATATAATGCTGGCTCGCTATCGCTCGCCAGGAAGAAATCCACACCTAGATGGGGATAAACGTCTTAAAATAGTTGGCTGAATGGGGCCGAATGGATACAAGCCAGAGAAAGTGAGAAAAGGACAGAAATAACAAAAAGAAGGTCACCCCCTTAAAGCACAATGCCATATTAGTTTTTCTTTATCTTCATAAAGTAAATCTGAAATCCGAATTCTTGGTCGTGAGAGTGTGAATATTTTAAAATCCTTGCCATCTGTTTTAAAAATACGCCCCTTAAACCGATATCGCTCGAGAGTATTTTCCTGAACTTTAATCGTCAACATTGGTGTGCCATATAATGAGGTAACCTTGTTTTAAATAATAATGTCACCTAAATCAATGTATCATCAACCTAGTTTCCAATACCAGTACTAAAGATCCCAGAAATGTTCCCAGAAAAGAGTTGATCGTTGAAATTTGACGATAAAAAACTTTGGTGTGATACCCCCGTAAGTCCCCCTTGTCAACCTCATAGTAAAATAAACAGACGGTCTCTTTTTCATAACCGGATTCAGGATGTGTCTGGAACTCGACCCCATCCGTATCGTATCCGAACGTAACCTAAGAATATAATGTGTTTTGTTTGTTCTGCCGTTCTAATGTTAGTTTGCGGAAATGTTGCTTTCTTTTCACTGATCTACATTTGATCAACATTGTATAACGAGGTGCTTGATACATAAACCAATAATGTTATGGCTATAAGTTTACATATTTCACTTAAATGTAATTAAATTAACTATGGTTCTTGGTAATTGTTCAGAGAATTAACAAAACCATTGCATATTACATCATGGATCCAGTGTACCCCAAATATTAGTTTTATGGAAAACTCATGTTTATGCTTGATTTACCTGAGAGTTAAGTCTTGGATATTACAACTACATAGCTACCGAACCATCAAAGCTAGTGGTGTCTGTTTGTCTATATATTGTATCAATATATATATATATATATATATATATATATATATATATATATTGTGTGTTTGTATTGTTTGTATATATATACTGTATGTATGAAAATTAATCGATATATTGAATTTCAGCATTAGATGAAATTTGATTACATATAATATAGTTAAAAAATATGTTTTTCTTTATTTATAAATATTAAATTTAGCGATCGTTTGGGAGGAGGTAGGAGTTGCGTGAGGAAGGGATACATGACATTTGAGATACATGTATAGGATTTTAGTAAAACTATGATGAAAATTAATTAGAATAAGTGGAGTAGATTGAGCTTATAATGTAATTTATGTTTTTATAATTGTGTAAGATGAAAGTGGAATTAAAAGGAAAGGGTACTCGAGTATACAAAGGTACTATGGAGACACAAGAATATTAAGGGGAGGAAGTTGGTTTTGCGAGTCCTCCTCCTCCCTCATGTTTGGCCCGATTAGTTATAAGATTTCAAGACATTCGCCTCATTAATTTGGCGATTTTCAGACCTTTTGCCTCATTCCTTTGCCAATATTAAGACCTTTCGTGCCATTTAGGTGTCGATTTTGTCCCTGGCGAGCGATAGCGAGCCTGTATTTGAAGAGGAATCGGCCTTCGGCCTAGATATTTTTCTACCGAAAAATTTACAAATTTATATCGAAGTGGGGTCTTGTAGGTGGTTTTTTAAGCTTGATAGAGGTTTAGAGAGCAAACTAAACCCCCTCCTTAAACCATTGAGCCGAACCAGTAAAATATGCTGCACAATACCGTCTGGAGCTCTATTAAACAGGTTCTTTGAAGAATGCTGTATGTACCGGTAGTAAAGTTTAAATTACTAATGCACTATATTTTGAAAAACGATACCGTATGCAAACTTGAGTCAATTATACAGTATTATTTTCATATCATTATGAAGTTAAACACACACACACACACACACACACACACACACACACACACACACACACACATACACACACACATAATTTGTGTCAATTTTAATTTTAATTTTAATTTTAATTTTAACTATGTATCAACTTCCTTGTATATTTTCAGCCTTCGGGCTGCTTTTGTGAATAAACCGTTAATTATTATTATTATTACACATACATACACATACACACACACACATACATACACACATACACACACACACACACACACACGCACACACACACACACGCACACACACACACACACACACCTGGATTCCTGGATTGTAGTTTAGGACCGAAGTCCTGGGCCACGCTGGAGCGCCGCCCTCAGTAGTTACTCGCTCTGGTCTGATGTAGCAGGCTGTTTCCATCGGACGTTTGGTAATAGTGTGGCAGCGATGGTTTGTCGGGTATTGTTCGTAGGAATTTGTCCAATCCAGTCTTGAACACACACACACACATACATCGGAGGGGAGCGCTGTATTTTTAGTTTTTTGTTTGATTTGTTATAATTGCATTTCCTTTATTGTATTGTAGTTAAGCCAGGTAAAGTTTTGACGATGGTATTATATAACTGACATTAGAGGGTGTCGAGTTACTGAGTGTTTATTTTTGTTGTTGTTGTTGTTGTTGTTCCCCAAGCTGCCTGGCCGAACAGCCCCAAGGCCCCGAGCAAGGCCAAGGCCATAACTGAGCGCCCCCACAGAACCCTCCCCGCCGACCACAATAAAGCCTGGGTGACCGAAGCCACTCCATGGCGGGGAGCTTGAGGAGGGTGCGGAAACGCCCGGGAAACCAAAGCCCCACCCAGGGCCCTGTGCCCCTCAGCAATTATGAAGAGAAATTTGAGGGGGTTTATTTTTGTTGTATATATCGGCATATTTAGTTGTGTAGTGAGTATATTTGACTTCCCTCTAGCTGATGAAAAACTATATATATAGGTTAATGGTATTATAGAATGCTTAGTATAATTGAGGTGAATAGGAGTATGTAATCGTTTATTTGCATATTTAATTACTTGTATATATATTATATATTTTGTATTTATCCCTGATTCCAAAAAAACCTGAGTGGTAGTAGAATGTGTGTGATATATTAAGGGAGCCCACCTCGCTTTTATTCTCTTTCTTTCCCTCTCTCTTTGGCTTGTATCCGTTCGGCCCCATTTAGCCCACTGTTTTAAGATGTTTACCCCCATCCAGGTGTCAATATTTTCCTGGCGAGCGATAGCGAGCCAGCATATATATATTTTTATTTTGACAGCAAGCTAAATTTGTACATTTTTCGATAGAAACATTTCTCCGGCGAAGCCGGATTTCTCCATATAATGCTGGCTCGCTGTCGCTCGCCAGGAAGAAATCGACACCTGGATGGGGATAAACGTCTTAAAACAGTTGGCTGAATGGGGCCGAATGGATACAAGCCAGGGAAAGAAAGAAAAGGAGAGAGATAAAAAAAGCCGGTGACCCTCCCTTAAAGGCTTTCGTCGTGTCTTGAGTATATAATTAATTTACATATATAATTAGTTATATATTATGATTTCGTTACCTCTCGCCGATGAAAATATTATATTAAGGGGTCTTAGATATGCACAAACATTTGATTGATGTTTGGTTGTTGACGGTATATTGTGTATATTAGTATCAACCCTTTCTGTACCGGTGACGTATTTTGTATTTGTTCTTACTATATTTAGACTATTTTCAGCAGTTTAAGAAGGATCTGTAGTAGTAAAAAGGGTTAAGGTGGATACTTAGAAGCCTGTTAATTGCTGAAGGCCATTTTTAAACTGATCAAAATCGTCTAATAGTAGCCAGAATAAAGTTAAAAGAACGTCGCGGTACAGAAGGGGTTAACATATAGAAGTGGTATTAGGGATTGTCAGTGTGTTGTATTGTAGAGAATACGTGTGTGGGTATTTATATATTGTTCTGTTTATTGTGTACATTATATATTTATATATATATATATATATATATATATATATATATATATATATATATATATATATATATATATATATAATGATTTTATTTACATTTCGTTCTGGATCATATTAACGTAATTGGCATTAGAGACTGGGGGTATAATAGACTTTCTGTATAAGTGTATGGTGTGAGTACTGTATGTGTGCAGACGTATATATATATATATATATGTGTGTGTGTGTGTGTGTGTGTGTTAGTTAGAGAAAGAGAGAGAGTATGTGTGCGTGCTAGTAGTATTTACGGGTGTGGCGGGGCGGGAGTAAAGGCGTGAGGGCTGTAGGGTGTCGCGGTGGAGGGGATAAAGTTACGTGATGGGACCAACGTTATCAGAAGCCAAACAGGGGAGTGGGGCGCGACATGGCCACGACAGGGGGAGGGGGAGGGCGGGAGACGGGTGTTTGTAGGCGAGGGAGAATAGAGGCTGGAGAGGGGATAGGCTGACTGGGAGGGGTGTATTTGAGAGAGGGTGGTAGGGAGGAGCCAGAGGGGGCAGGGAGGGTTGTAAGAGGGAAAAGAGTGGATTGGAAGGGTGGATTTACTGGAAAGGTTATTATGTGAGAGAGGGGTGGTAGGAAGGACCGAGTTAGGAAGGGGGTGGACTAAATGGGCGGGGAGAGGGGTGGCAGGAAGGAGAGGGGTGTATGTGGGAGATGGGGAGGAGAGGCTAAGGAGAAGGTTGTAAGAGGGGTGTGGGAGAGGAGTTTTACGAAGAATGTGTGGTGGATGAAGGACTGCGGTTTGGATGAAAAGACTGAGAGGGGTGTTGGAGAAAAGAGAAAGGACATAACCTTAGACAGAGACGGGGAACAAGAGAGTTATGAGGAAGGGAAACAATATTGTGAGAACACAAAATAAAAGGGGGAGGGGGCTGCGACATAGACACAGCTAACTGAAGGTGGTGGCAAGGGGCTGGGGACTGGATGAATAAGGTATGTTAGAAGGGGTGTGTACTAAAAGAGGTTGGGTTGAACAAAATAGAGATACTGTTAAGGGGAGGTATTTAGTTTGTTCCCTAGACCTCCATCAAACTTAAAATTACACCCCCTTGAGTCCCTTTCAAGATAAATTTGTAAATTTTTCGGTAGAAAAATGTCCCGGCCGAAGGTCGGTTCCTCTTAAATTACAGGCTCGCTATCGCTCGCCAGGATAAAATCGACACCTGAATGGCACAACAGGTCTTAATATGGGGTGAAAGTTCTTAAAATCGCTAAACTAATGGGGCAAACATTTTATAATATCAAAAGCAATGGGGCTAAACATGAGGGAGAAAGGGGTCAAGAAAAAAATCCCTCAAGTGGAGATCTCCCCTTAAGCAGAGACTTCGAGGAAAAGATACATTAATAGCTAAATGGGTCGTGCGTAAGAGAGACATGGTTAGAAGAAAAGTATGTGTTTTCTATGAAAAGAGGTTTGAAGGAGAATAATATACAACTAAGAATGTTAACAAATACATTATACCCCTTTCCCCCGTCTATGATTTTATGCTTCACTTACTATTTCTTCCCTACCTCTTCTAACTCACTATGAAAAACGGTGTAGGAGGATAGCTGTTAGAAGGTAAAGGGTAGAGGTTAGGTGGAAAGAAATGTATGTGTCTGTGATGAAGTGGGTAAAAGACAATACAGTTTATAGTAGAGTGGTTAAGTTCAAAAATAGTCGTGATACAAAGGTCCCCTTTGGTGTGGAAGTAACGTTTGGCCATTGAACAAATAAATGTATCTAATAAATCAAGTTATGTCTCGCCTCGTATCTGATATACAGTATACGCGATTTTTACAAAACGGCCGCCGACAATACACCAGACCCCATATACTGTATGTGCTTCTATTATAGCTATAATGACAAAATTGGCGGTGGTGCTCAGGATGTAGTGCAGCTGATGATGTCGAATTCAGTAATGTAGCGCCAAAGCTGCAGGAATGCCATTTACAATCAAACAATTTAGAGAGCCATAAAACATGCATGAAGAGTTCATGGCGCCTGACTAGTGGTGCCAAGTCCACCAGCCAAGCTTTACCTTCAACGTCATCATGTGAACCAGTCACCACATCCTGTCTCTTATGCGCTCAAGTGGTCAACAGAAAGGAATTTAGGAGGACTGTTTAACTTGTGTCTTTGGATTTATATTTATATTGTATAGACATTTATGTATATTTTTTATTGTATTTATTTATTTGTATTTTATTTTTTATTTGTATTTATTTATTTATTTTGTTGTTGCGGTGTGTGTGTGTGTGTGTGTGTTAGGGGGGGGGGGGGTGCGTTGCGGGCTGTGGCACTAAAGTACTGCCATCCCAAACTTAACCCCTCTACTATAAGGTGCTATGCCATCCCACTTTCCATTATCATGATTTATGTTTGATTATTATATCCTTTTTTCCCTTTCAATCTCCTCTAGTATACCTGGGCAACCTATTTTAAAGGGGGATGCACATGAAATAGAAGGTGATTTAATTTTGTAACTATACCAAAACGTAATTGAGTTATTGAAGGATTAAAAAGGGAGTAATGCAAAATAATAAGAAGAAAGAGATAACTGTATAGGAGTGTTATGTAATGGTAGTAAGTTTAACTCCTTTGGTACTAGGTGTCAAGTAATTATAAACTATCTCCAGTAACTTCTGTACAATATTATATTGTATTCTTGTCATTGGATAACACTTGTTATTAAGCTCATAACTGTTCCTTGTCATCAAAGAACTAACGTTATATGGCGATGATAGCGAGAAAATGCCTTGAAATGAATGCCAAAAATATTGTTCCATATATTACAATTTGTACGTGAAAATGAGATAAAGGGAAAAATTGCGAGGAAGCGTCAGAACTCTTTCAATTAAGGGGAGACGGTCGTTTTCTGGTCCCTTTTCTCCCTAGTGTTTAGTCCCATTAGTTTTTGAGATTTTTAGACGTTCGGCCCATTTGTTTGGCGATTTTAAGACCTGTGATCCCATTTCGTTATACATTTTGAGACCTATCGTGCCATTTAGGTGTCGATTTTTTCCTGGCGAGTGAAAGCGAGCCTGTAGTTGTAAGAGGGACATTTTTCTACCAACAAATTTATAAATTTATCTTGAGGGGGGTCTAGGAGATGTTTTTCTAAGTTTGAGGGATGTCTAGCGAGGAAACTAAGAATTTATGAATGAATTAATTTATAGGCCAAAAAAGCAGTCGGTGTTCCGTTAAATGTTGATTTATGTATTTATACCGGCACACAATATTGTTCTAACTAACGCCATAGGATTCTATTCAGTTTACGAACAACCCCTCGGAACCAGGTTGTTAAAAAGGGTTGAAATATATAAAAAAATATATTCTATTCTATCCTATTCTATAATATTATACTCGGGCCCAATCCCCACTTTTCTTATTGTTTGTATCTTTCCTTTTTCCCTCTTTTCCTTTTCTTTTCTTTTTTGGCCGGGGGGGTGGGGGGGGGGGGGGGGGGTGCGACTCAAGACAGAGCCAGAATAGGGTAAGTAATATTTAGAAGTGTTCATAGTGAGACAAGTTATGAGGGCTATTAAAAGTAATTGTAAGAATGAAAGTGTAATAACAAGCCAATCGTGTGGAGTTAAGGGGGGCCCACCTCACTTTTTTCTCTTTCTTTCTCTCTCTCTCTCTCTCTCTCTCTCTCTCTCTCTCTCTCTCTCTCTCTCTCTCTCTCTCTCTCTCTCTCTCTTTGGCTTGTGTCCATTCGGTCCCATTCAGCCTACTGCTTTAAGACGTTTACCCCCATCCAGGTGTCAATATTTTACCGCTCGCCAGCATATATATATTTTTGTTTTGACAGCAAGCTGAAATTGTACATTTTTCGTTAAAAAGAAAATTCCGGCGAAGCCGGATTTCTCCATACAATGCTGGCTCGCTTTCGCTCGCCAGGAAGAAATCGACACCTCGATGGGGATAAACGTTGGGTGAATGGGGCCGAATGGATACAAGCCAGGGAAAGAGAGCAATGGAGAGAAAGATAATAAAAGCCGGTGACCCCCCTTAATAGAAGCATAAACATCCACAGAGGGGAGAAGCAGCTCTTCTAAATAGAATTGTTACCCCTATTATTTTAGTGAAATGTGAAAAATCGTCCTCAATAGTTGTCGTATATTGTTTAAATTCGATATACTATACTGTATATAGAGTGTATTTCATACCTGCTTAACTATAGTCATTTTGTATGTATATGTATTGTCCTGCAGTATTGTTTTTTATTCCGATGATATTCTCAGTATTTTATTCCCATTGTTCCACATATATATATATATATTCACACACACATATATACACACACACACACACGCACGCACACACACGCACGCGCACACACACACACACACACACACACACACACACACACACACACACACACACACACACACACAGAGGGTGTCCTAAAATGGACGTCCAAACTTCAGGATATGATTATATATATAATTATAAGCATAATAAAATGTTCTATGACTAGAATTCTAAACCTTAACCATTTAGGAGCTATATGAGGATATATACAGTACAGTGTCCTCCCCTGCATATCTGTAATGGTCTATTCCATGTCAAATAGTTTCCAGCAGGTCTAAAGTGAGCTAATATATCTATAATAATTTTGCCATTTCAGAATTATAATAATTAGCCTATCTTGATAATAAAATGGTAAAATAATTGCAGGTAGATGGAGGTGTGGTAGGCTCTGGGGCAGCTATGCCATCCTAATGAGGAAATACTTAAGGCAATTATATTTTCAACAGGCACTATCTCTGTAATGAGTAAAATTTTGAATTTTGCTTATAAATTTTATGCTTAGAATATTTTTCATAACCTAATCTTAAAATTTGGCACGTCTATTTCGGGACACCATATACAGTATACTATATATATATATATATATATATATATATATATATATATATATATATATATTGTGTGTATGTAAAATGTTCAAAAATTAATTTGTTTAAAGCCATAATAATAAAGAGTTTTAGCATCATTGTATACGTCATTACAGTTGATCCAGTTGAGGGTTACTACATCATCTATATTTTTGTTTATTATAGAAGACAAATTTATATTTCTTTTCTTCTATTTTTAACAAGTAGTATTAACGTTTTACACCAATTAAGCAAATAATAGGACAAACATTTGTTGAAGAAAATTCGCTTTGTGTGTGTGTTGCTTCCGTATGTATCATTATTTATGTGAGAGAGAGAGAGAGAGCGTGAGTGAGTGAGAATGTGTGTGTGTGTGTGTGTGTGTGTGAGAGTAAGAGCGAGGAAAACAAGAGAGCGAGTACGAGGCAAAGGAAATGGTGAAGAGAGAAAGGTAACGGGTGGGAGGGACTATGAATGTGTCAGCGTTAGGATAGTGCCATCTCAGCTGCTCTCTCTCTCTCTGACACACACACACACATACACACACACACACACACACACACACAAACACAAACACACACACACACACACACACACACACACACACACACACACACACACACATCTTCTCTCAATTAAACTCGGTAGAAATAAATTAGAACAAATTTGGAAGAGGGCAATCAAATCATTTTAGGACTTAACTACGCTAATTACCAAGAAGCAGGAACTAACTTAACGTCCCTACCTTATCCGACCTGTACGAACAACACCTCCAGCAATTTGCCAAACAAATACTGAACAACCCTAGACATGGTCACCTCCTACCCCTGGACTCCCCTCCTCCTTTACGTGCTGTTCACCAAAACCAATAATATACCAGTTATAGTCTATTCACTGTAAGTAGGCGAGAACTTATGACCTCTATCTTCTGTAACTCAAAAAGGGCTAGAGCAAATTGGCTGTAAATTTCCACATCTATTCCTAAACTGACTCTTCCCAAATGGTAGAAATATTAGCTCGATTACTCTGGTCGTTTGTGAGTTACAGATGTTAGAATTCATGATTTCTCGCCTACTTACAGCGAATAGACTAGAGTACTATTGGTCTTGCTGTTCACCACGTCCCATCAGAGCTCCACGGGCTGATCACTACAAGCACAGCGCCATGCCTATCATCATCAATGTGATAGATGACTCATAATATAGCCTAACATATTATATCTGTCTACATTTGCTGGTGAGCTTCTCTGTGCAAATTATAAAATGCACATGTTTTAGTTATATATACATTTTGTACCACTCTCCTTGTATACTTTCCGTTTTCGGTTGCTTCTGTAAATATGTCGTTAATTATTATTATTATTTTTTGTATTATTATTATTACGGTAATAATATTATTATTATTATTATTATTATTATTATTATTATTAATAATATTTTGTATTCCTATTCGTAGTAATATTATCTTATTATTATTATAAATATTATTAATATTATTATTATTTTTATTATTATCAACTCTGCGTAAGCAGAGTGGTATCACCTCCCGTATAGTAGTAGTACAATGCCGGTCGAAAAGTCTGTCGTCCATCTGTCTATCTTGTCTGTCCGGAAACTCCTACTAGACTGTTCGACGGATTTTCACCAAACTTCACAAACACATTCAGTGAGTCAATGCTACTGACAATAATACATTTTTGTTTGCATTACCTTCACGGACTATATAGTTAATATTAGTTATTATTAGTTATGACTTATGAGTTATTTAAGATATCCGCATAGGCCTAATATCTGCATCCATGGATACGGATGCAGATATTAAAAATTATGCGGATAACTACGGATGGGGATGCGGATTTGGATATCTGGTCCACTTCTATTAACTATTAATAGAGAATCAACAATATATATGGAATTAGAACAATCAATATTTTAAAATATAGTAAAAATAAATAGAGAATGAATATTAATTGACATACATAAATTCAAACTATTCATAAACTAACAATAGAAAGAGCAGGAGAAATATTTATTGAAATGCAATAAAATAGAATAATGAAGACAAACATATGAAGGCCCTTACTGTATACCGGGTACGATACTAAAAACATATATTATTATATATATTAAGACTAGTGATAAAACATGAGTTATACGGGTTCTTACCGTTCAAGGCACGTGTGTGGTACGTGCCCTATACGTGTAGCGTGTTTATTGGTTTCATCGTTGTTCGTGCATTGTTCAGCGCAATACCAATTCGATTCTGATCATATCCTTGTGAATTCGTCGACCTGCGTGTGGCGTATTTATGCCGTACGTACGGATATGTATGGCTTTCGTGTTTCTTGAGTACTGTCGGATTTATCGCGTGAGTGCCTGCGTTGTTCGGCTGACGGTTCGGCATAATAAGGGAATCAATTCAGCTAGTGTGACGCACCCTTTAGACGCAACCGTAACGCAAAAACCGCTTGTGTTTGTTCTGTACCCATTGTATAACTTGCCTGCTAGCATATTAGATACCGTAGTTAGTTAGTTAGTTAGTTTGTTAGTTAGTTAGATGGATAGATAGATAGATAGATATAATTTTGTATTAAGTTTTTATTTTTCTGTCATGATTTCTCGATTCATTAGGTATAGTTGCCGTCGTTTATATTTACTTGTATTACGAAAATAATTCCTGTAAATTTTGAATTGGAGAAACTTTGGATATCTCATATGCTAAAACAAATTTATCTACAGTATATGTATGAAGGATACAGAAGGCAAAGCTGTCTGTAACAAGTGTCCCCCCCAAAGTTGAACAGTAAAAGAGAGCCAAATTCAAAGTACGTTAGAGTCAAAATGACTGGATATATGGAGCTTGAAGCAGTTAAATTCATAGGCTGAGGGAAAAACAGTTTGAGAGAGAGAGAGTTCTCGAGCTTCCTTGTTGAGTAAAAGAAAGACTGAAAATCGGTTAACTCTTGGTTAGAGAGTTGACCAGGATATGAGTGGAAATGTGTTGAAAGGTGCGTTGTACCCTCCTCTCCATAAGGGAGGAGGTATACACTGAGAATGCTCTGAAGAATATTGTTTATTGAAATAGTGGTGGAAAACTGAGAGAGATGTGGTATGTGTGGAACCTCCCCACACATTCGAACTGTACTCGATGTATAGGCGCACTGTGCCCCTGTACAGTGCAAGTGCGGGGGCGAGAAAACCACGGAGACGGGTGAGCACGCATAACTTCTTGGAAGCTGGTTTAGCAAGTGTGGTAATAATTATAGTTTTTCCAAGACAGGTCAGAATAAAAAGAAACGCCAAGAATATTGAGAGAAGATGAAGGGTGATTTGTGTATCATTGAAGAGTAAGGCATAATCATGTGGAAGATTGTGACCGGTAGATAGATGGAGAAATTGGATTTTAGAAGCATTGAAAGTAACAAGATTCTCTCTGCCCCAATCGGAAATCGTTCATAGATCAGAAGATAGGCGTCTTATGGCCTTATCACGTGAGTTCTAGAGTAATTGTGTGGTGGGTCGTTGTGAAAGACTAATTAAACAATTTACGATAGAGTCATTAGCATTTGAGTGGATACGAACGTGGATGTCTCCTTCTTTTCAACATGTTAGTATATAAAAGATATGCAAAGTTGCTCCAATTTAAAGTTCTTGGGAATTACTTGTGTACTACACGTAACTATAAACATTGACAAATACGCCTATTGAATCGATAAATCACACACACACACACACACACACACACACACATATATATATATATATATATATATATATATATATATATATATATATATATAGTTAGTTAGTTAGTTAGTATATACAGTATATATCCGGCATATACATTATATGAGCGTGCGTGCGTGTGTTTTAATAAACAAATACACATTCGGAAATATAGAAATATTACATTCCTCGCCAAAAATCTAACTCTGAGCTTGGTACACCTGTTATCTTTATACTATGTGGTTTATTTATCTTACCGAAACATTGGTTGCTTTTCACCTTTCCCACATATTTTATCATCGCTTCACTCTTCTTCCCACCCCTTTTTTCCCAGTTTGCAGTTTTCTTCACACCTTTTCATCTTCCCACATCATCTCATTGCTTCACATTCCGTCTTTACTTTCCAATGGGGGACAGGAAAACGTCGTCTGCTGCTCTTTCTAATACACCAAATAGTAATCAGTGTCCATCCAGTGAGTCGAAATATATAGATTGAACTCATCAACATATCACTAATTTCTATATTAATTAATGTTACAGACATATTACTCTCAAATTCTATTCAGTACATTGCTCAATATACAAAGTATACATGATGAATACAACAGAATATATTAGGTTTATGGAGACATTTGGCAAGGATCCCTAAAGCTTCGAATCCTTGCCATATGTCTCTGTAGGCCTAATATATTGTTTTATTCATCATGTATAATTTGTATATTGAGCAATGTACTGAATAGAATTTGAGAGTAATATGTCTGTAACATTAATTAATATAGAAATTAGTGATATGTTGATGACTTCAATCTATATATTTCGACTCACTGGATGGAAACTGATTACTATTTGGTGTATTAGAAAGAGCAGCAGACGACGTTTTAATGTCCCCCAATTTTTCTTCCTTGGCTGTCCAGTGTCCATCTTTTCCCTTCCACTACTTCTTTCCTTATTATTTCTTCTACTAATTTTGTTCTTTATTAGTTTTATTTTCCATGACACCTCTCATCTTTCCATCATCATCATCATCATCATTATCATCATCATACTGTTATTAACCTCTTCGTATTTGGCCTATCCCCTTGGGGACGATAACCACATTGTAAATTTATATTTTACATTTCCTTTAAGCTCTGTTGTCTAACCTTTCTAGGTGAATGTTATATATGGTATGCACTATGCACTTTCTAGGTGAATGTTATATATGGTATGCACTATGCACTATGCATTTACTATTTGTTGCTGTATACTAATTTATCTAATTTGTCCATTTTACCTGTAATATGTGAACAATCAGATAAGCTAAGTTTAAGTTCTTGCTTATGTAATTACGTCTTAAGATATATACGGTACATATTATATCGCTTCACTCCTCCTATCACTACATTTTTCTCTATTATGCCTCACCTTCCCATGCATCTCTGTTCTACTTATTTCCCATTGTCTCCCTACTTTGTCTTCCCACACTGTTCTTCCCCCATCTCTCCTACCACATTTCCTTTCACCTTTTCCATTAATTCTCCTCTGATACACCTCTTCACCTTTCCATACATCTCATCCTTTCTTCAGCGAACACTCCCGTATATCTTACCCCTCCATGTTTTCCTCCACGTCTATGCCTATTTGTTCTCCTTCTTTCCCCTTCCCCTCCCACGCATTTCCCCTTTTCCGTTCCCTCTCGTGTCTTCCCCTCTCTCCCTTCCCATCCACACTTTTCAGACTCTTGTCATTTCCACGCTTTCTTCTTTCTTGCATTTCTCCCTGTCTTTTCTTTCCCATTCTTTTCACCTCTTTCTCTCTCCTTCCTCTCTCACGTTTTGTATCGCCTTTACTTACTTACCTCTATTATCACTCCCTATTTATCTGCATCTCCTTACTTCCACCCCTCTCCCCTGTTCTCTCTCTCTCTCTCTCTCTCTCTCTCTATCTATCTATCTATCTACCTATCTCTCTCTCTCTTTATCTCTTTCATTTGTCCCCATCATTCCACCACCCTCCCCTCCCTCAATTCTCCCCCTTTCCACCTTATATGTATATGCCCTCCCCCCACCTTCTTACCTCTCTCCCTTCCCTACACTCATATCCCATCCCCCTCCTCTCTCTCTCCGTGTCTCTCTAGCTCCCCTTCGTCCAACACTTTTGTCTCCCTTGAAGATCCATCATCTTCCCTATTTTCCCCTCCATTCCACTCCTCCAGTGTCACTTCACCCCCACCCCTTTACCTCCTTTTCCCACGACTTTGTGTACCCTCACCATGAAGAGTGTCTTAAGGGTGGAGAGGCAGTCAAATTCAAGAGGTGATCCCCCCTCCGCCATCTTGTTGAGACCTCTTTCATGTAAAGGTGTTAATCTACGCTAGTATCGGGTTTCGGGTATTTTCACTTTGAATCGACACCTAAAAGGAATGTATATGGTTTTATAGGATTGAGTTAATATACAACTTTATTTAAGCTGACACCAAACCACAATTGTCTGAAAAAATGCCGGAAAAATCGCTCGTGAGACACCGGCTTCGACTCCTGAATAAGATAAGCCTGCTGAGGGTTTTACAATATGGCGGCAGTGGAATCAAAGGACTCTTATGGGTAAATATCCCTTGGCCTCTTCATATATTCTTATCTCCATGGCCCTCACCCCTACCTGCTAAGCATGTTTGCGCCTCCCCTCTCTTCTAGCCTCTATCTGTGAGTCTCCCCTCTCTCTCCCCTTCCTCGCTCACCTTTTAGTCTTCCATCCCTTCCACCTCTCTTCCCTCTGTGGCTGTCCTCCCTCTCCCTTCCACTTTTCTCCCCTTCTTCCACACCTCTCCCTTATTCTCTCCTATTTGCGTGTCTCCCCTTACTCCCTCCATTCTCCCCTTCCTCCCACACCCTTCAGTATTCTATCCTTTCCACCTTTCTCCCCTCTCTGCCTGTCCTCCCTCGCCCCTCACTCACTCACTCACTCTCACACTTTCCCTCTCTCTCTCTGTGTGTGTGTGTGTGTGTGTCTCCCCTCCTCCATCACTCTGCAACACGTCTGGCCTCCCTGTCCTCATCTTGTCGGCCGGGTCCTCCCCTCGTCGTTCGCCTTCCACCTGTTACCTTTCCCCTCTCTCAATATTTTCACCCGGCCCCTCACCCAATCCTATATTTTCAGCCGACCCCTCTTTTCTTTCATTCTTCTTTCTCACTCTCACTTACTTACTTTCTCTGTCACGCTCACTTACTCACTTTCTCTCTCACTCACTAACTCTCACTCAAACACACACACTCTCTCTCTCTCTTCTTCTTTGCTATCCTTTCCTTCCACTGTACCTTACTCTCGGGTTAGCTATCTCTACTAGAATTAAGTCCTGACCACCTCGCTGGGATCGTAAGGTCTGTGTGGTCAGTGTATATCTATGTAAATATAATTATATCTCTCGTGTATACTGGATAGCCTATATCTTTACCTCTTACTTTGGATTTTTCGTTTCCTCGTGTTTTGTCTGGATGTATGTTGTGCTTGGAAACGTTTGTTGTGTTTGGAAACGCTTTTTGGTTCAGAGTTGGTTGTTTATATTAAACAAATTGACATAATATACTTGAGCTGCTGGAGTTAGAGGACGTTATACTTTTGCTCCTACCTGTCATACCTGTTTATCTGATACCATACCTTACCTTATAATAGAGTTATGTCGGTCTTAAGGCGGAGTAACACCAGGAATTTTTCCGTCAATTTTTACGAGCAAGTGTAGTCTGACAGGCTTAAAATCTTCGCTTATATCATAAATCAACCACCTAGCATAATTATTTAACTTCAGTCTAGTTTCCGATTCCAATGTGAAAGAGACTGAAAATATCACGAGAAAAAACTTGCTCATCGAAAATTGTCGGAAAAAGCGTTCGTGTGACACCAGCTTTATCTTAGCAGCTATCCTAATGTTGTATTATTCACAGATTATATCCTTGGAGGGTAAAGGATAGATAGGATAAAGCAAATATGTTAAATAGGTTTAGTAGTAATTCACATAAAGAGATATCAATAAAGATTAAATACTAACCTTGATGATAATAATGTAGTGTCAATATCGTTGGTTTAGGCTAGCCTAAGTAAAGCGTACCTGATAATAACAAGGAGTGCAGTCTTTAACCTATTAAAGGGTACTTAGCCTTGTGTTGATATAAAAATGGTCTGACAGTTTTCTGGTAGAGGTAATGTCTAACTGTGTAGATAAAACCGGCAGAGAGAGAGAGAGTGAGAGAGAGAGAGAGAGAGAGAGAGGAGGGGGGGGGGGGGGAGTAGATCGTTTTTACACAACGGTGGGTGTGAAGCCAGTGAGTATTTTCGAACATCTGGCCCTTGGTCGCAATGTTGCCAACTGTAAAATTGCAGAACAAATTTACCGTGTTTATGTACTGTAATTCAACTATAGTCAGACCATTTTAAGAAGTCAGTTCTCTGCCCATGGATTGACAGCACTGGAGGTTCGACTATCAAGTGTAATTTGATATCACAGATATGATAGCGTGTGACTCTCTCTCTCTCTCTCTCTCTCTCTCTCTCTCTCTCTCTCTCTCTCTCTCTCTCTCTCTCTCTCTCATTTTGTTCAAATTAGGAAGGACCTCATGAGAGAGAGAGAGAGAGCGAGAGAGGGGGGGGGGGAGAGGGAGAAAAAAAAATAAGATAAAGTAAATATAGAAAATACGAATAAGAATAAGAACAAAGCAGAATAAAATATAATAAATATAAACAAATATTAAAATATAATTCGTGGATTTGTCCAAAGTCTAACTCGTTTTTTGGCCTTTTATTATAGTGTTTCGATCTTTCATAAATGTTTGTCCACTCCCGGTTAACTTGATAATTACACCTTATTCCCCAGCTGGGATCTGGTTTTCCTGAACACATATGCATTTTTATCACAAACAACTTGTATTATTCGTTTTGTATTCTCTCTCTCTCTCTCTCTCTTTCTCTCTGTGCGTGTGAGTGTGTGTTTTTTGTTTTTATGTGAGTGAGGGAGACAAAAGGCAGAACTGCCTGTATCGAGTGCCTCCCCCAGAGTTGAAAGAATGACATGGCCAAAATCAAGGGATGTTCGAACCAAAATGCCTGGACACGGAGTTTGAAGCAATTTTAGTCATAGAAAGAGGGAAATACTGATTCTGGGAGAGAGTCCCAGAGCTCAGCAGTTGAATAGAAGAAAGACTGAGAATAACGTTTCACTCTTGGGCTGGAGAGTTGCACAGAGCATGGATGGGATTGTGTTGCAAGACGGGTACTACGTACCCTACGTGGAGGAGGTGGTATACACTGGGAAAGCTCTGAGGATCATTGATTATTGTAGTAGCGATAGAATAGCGAGAGAGATGCAACATTGTGGCGAAGAGAGAAAGAGATTGCAGAGAGTTGGTGAGTGGACGGGATTTAATGATACGAAAGGCTTTCCTTTCTACTTTGTCTTTTTTTTTTTTTTTTTTTTTAGGAGTAGGTCTAGGTTTTAGGTCTAGGAGTGCAGTCTGCGAGGATCCTCCTCACACATGTCAACAATACTCAATACAAGGAAGCACTGTGCCCCTGTACAGAGCAAGAAGCTTTACTGTGGTAAAGAACCCCTTGAGGCGGTTGAGCACACCCAGGTTGCTGCCTTAGTAAGGACTGGTAATATGGTCCTTCCAAGTGAGAGCAGAAGAAAAAGATACACCGAGAATATTGAGAGAAGAGGAAGAATTGATTTTTGTATTGTTGAAGTGTTAGGGCTAGTGCACGAGTAGTTCCGGACGGGTAGTAAGATGAAGAAATTGTGTTTTGGAAGCAACAAAGTTTTCTCTGCCCCAATTGGAAATAGTAGTTAGATCAGAAGATAAGTGTTGCATGGCTTCATTACGTTGTTTTTTGAGGGATTGCTGGCTGGGGCGTTCAGGAAAACTAATTGAGTAGTGTAAGGTAGAGTCGTCTGCGTATGAATGGATGGGACTGGAGGTACAGTTGAGAAGATCATTTATGAAAATTAGAAAGAGAATGGGAGATAGAACAGAGGCCTGAGGAACACCGGAGTTGATAGGATGAGGAAGTGAGCGATGGCCGTCCACAACCGCAGCTATTGAACAGCCGGAAAGGAAATTATAGTCAAAGGCACATATGGAGGGATAGAAACCGAAGGAGAGTAGTTTAGAAATTAAAAATTTGTGCCAGACTCTATCGAAGGCCTTCAATAAGTCTAGCGCAATAGAAAAGGTCTCACCGAAGTCCCGAAAGTAGGATGACCAAGAGTTAATAAGATATGAAAGAAGATCACCAGTAGAGCGGCCCTTAAGGAAGTCATATTGGCGATCTGGGAGTAGATGATGAGGAGAGAAATGCTTAAGAAATTTGGAAGCAAGAATAGTTTCAAAAACTTTAGAGATACAAGAGATAAGAGCAATTGGACAATAGTTGGAGGATTGAGAGCGGTCACACTTCTTTGGGACAGGTTGAATGAGAGCAAACTTTCAGCGAGAAGGGAAGACGTAAGAGGCATATATATATATATATATATACATACATATACTGCATATATATATATATATATATATATATATATATATATATATATATATATATATATACAGTATATATACTGTATATATATATATTTTTTTTTTCTATATTCCAACTACTCCCTCTCAGGCATAGGCTAAGAGCCTGTACATTCAACCGCTAATCATTGAACGGTGAAGCCTGTGAGGTCTTGTAGTCTCGGGGGTGAGACATGTGAAGCACTTTCAGCTGCAGCCAGCTCCTGCCATCTTGCCTTCACAGGATGCATGGGGTTTAGTTGCCCACTCATGGCTCGAAGTAGCCTCATCTCTGAAGCTGCCTCGCTTCAGTGCTTCACTGTCTCTACTCTTAGACTCGAACCCTCACTCTCAGAACGCCACCTTTTGAGCTATGAACTCACTAGGCCTAGGCATTGTCCCCCTGTAGCATATTTTGAATAAGGGAACATTCATTCAGTGCTATTTAATCAGGGAACAATGAGGGTATTTATTTGGCGTTTCGGTGGGCTTTGTGGTAATGCACTGATACTAGGTACAGCATAAATTCCATCTCAATAATATATATATATATATATATTATAATGTATATATATATTCTGAATAATACTAATTTCCAGTATATATTTATTCAAAAGTGCCGTATGCCAAGAAACAGAGTAGGTAAATTACGGGAGATGAAATAATATAGTGAGTACGCGACATGAAGCTTCTCCTATCTCAGAGCAGCGTAGAATGGCTAGCATAAGAGAATCCGGTTGTGTCCCCGTGTATATTCCGTAACCCTGAAGCCCATTGCAGTTCAGTCCGGCCTACAAGCACACGGAGGGGGAGGGCATCCGGACAAGCAGCTGTCATACGGTCGCTCTACAGTACCATGCACAAGTTGGAATGCAACCTAGATGAGAAACTGTGCAACTTTAAAGGGGAACAATTGTTATTTGCGTGCATGTTATCAGTCGTAAGCAATTGCAAGTATCGGATGGCAGTCGAGGTAATATACTAGGATATTGTGGTATGGCCATTTACATTTGAAAGTGTAGGCGGACTTTTGATTGCTGCTGTGTATAGAGAGAGGAGGAGAAGGGTCCCGGGAAGAGAGTAAATTTTATACAACCCAAATCTGCCTATTCTTACTTATGGCAGCACCACCTTTATATTCCACCTGACCTAGCCTAACCTTGTCCAATGAACTCCAACCTATTACGTATATCTATTTAAATAGCAGATGTACACATATATAGAAAAACACAGACGGTGGTGCATAAATTCAATCACAGCAATCAGATGGTCTTCGGTGTTGTCATGTTTTTTTGTCCTATGTGGATGAAGGAAACAACACAAAGCTTGAAGCAGTTTAAGTCATAGGATAAGGGAAAGATAGATTTAGGGAGAGAGTTCCGGAGATTACTTGTTGAGTAGAAGAAAGAACGGGAAAATTGGTTCACTCTTGGGTTATAGAGTTGGTCAGAATAATGGTGGGAATGTGTTGAAAGGTGGGTGCCACCCACTCTCCGTAAGAGAGGAGGCATACACTGAGAGAGCTCTGAAGAACACTGATTATTGTAATACGGTAGAAGAGTGTTTAGAGAGATGCAATATAGCGGCATGTAGTGCGAGATTGTAGAGAATTAGTAAGAGGAGGTGAGTTGATGAGACAAAGCTTTTGACTGTACCCTTTCGATAAGTGCAGTCTAGGTAGAACCTCCCCACACATACAAAAAGTAGGTGACTCAATATATTATGTTTTCTTTTTCTTTTTTCCTACGTCTCAACCTAGTGACTGTAGGCTGTTCAGTAGCCTGTAACCCATACGAGGCCCCGAGATTATCGATTGAAGCTACGAGATGTTGGGTGCTTCATATGTGTCGCACTAGATGGTCACAGTGTAGCTTCAAGGTGTTGGTTGCTTCCTTTCTGCCACACTAGATGACGACACCTTATTTATGCACGTCACTTAATTTAGAGAGAGCAGTTATATGGTCGTTCACAGCATCTTCGAATATGTTCAGGCATCTTCTATGCTATGAATTTGTGACGATATAGGGGGTGTTTTCTTGGCGTGTTGGTGTAGCCAGGTTACTTGTAGAACAGCAGGAAGTTCCGATCAGATCACCTCATAAAAATCCATGACGTTTGGCGTAGACTCGATCTGGGCACACTGTGCCCCTGTACAGAGCAAGAAGTTGTGCGGGGGTGTGGTACCCACGGAGACAGTTGACCATACCTAACTTCTGGGAAGCTGTTTTAGCAAGACTGGTGATACGGTCCTTCCAAGAAAGATCTGACGAGACACCAAGAATATTGTGAGAAGACGAAGGGTTGATTTGTTGAGTAGGGATAGTCGTGTGGAAGATTATGACGGGTAGATAGAAGGAGAAATTGGGTTTTTGAAGCATTTTGAAAATAACAAGATTTTGTTCTGCCCCAATTGGAAATATTTGATAGATCAGAAGATAGGCGTCCTGTGATCTTATCACGTGAGTTTTGGAGTGATTGCATGGTGGAACGTAAACAAACTAGTTGAATAGTGTAAGTTAGAGTCCGTATAAGAGTGGATAGGACTAGAGGGACAATCGGTGGCAAAAGTCCTGTCACCTCAACTGCCTAACTGTGATGCGTGATATTCATAGACTCGAGAATGTTAATTGTAAAAAAGGTGCATATTTCTGCCAGCAGATAATGCATAGCAATATCTATATTTAGTTAATGTCCTGTGCAAAATCATGACCTTTGTCAGTTTCTGTTCGCCACAAATTCCACATATTTGCAGTTATCCTTGTCAGTAAGATACAGATTGTTTTCATTCTTACCACAATATTGTTTTGGTTGTATTTCCATATAGAAAAACATAAAGAGGTCCACGAATTGTTCTGAGTGAGTATACGAATAGCAAGAACTGGGTTGCATTAAAGAAGTACACCCCAGGAACAAGAGGAGCGGCAGAAATGGTTATGGGTCTCCTCGACTGTGTGTGATCATTAACAGTTATTTATTTCACGACGGTCCATGTACACACGCTCTGCTTCCTCATTCTCAAAATCGAGGTGCACTTTGTTAAGGAGGTGGCGACTTATTCCGTGTGTTGAGGTGAATGCGTGTGTGTGTATGTGTGTGTATACCAAGCAACGTCATATCTTGCTCTGTATATGTGTGTTGGATTTATGTAGCTAGAGGACTTGTGCAAAAACGTGATATTTGGATGTTTTTGTTTGCCACGCCATTAACATACTTGCAAATATCTCTGTAAGTGAGGTTCAGATTTTTAGATTATGTTTTACTTACTTCAATACTATGTTTGTTAAATCTAGGAAGGATCCCGCAAAGTCAACAGGCATGAAAAGCTGGCTATCTCGCACCAGTGTTCAAATGTAATGAAGCCATAGAACACTTATCTTCTGATCTAACTACTATTTCCAATTGGGTCAGAGAAAACTTTGTTACCTTTAATGTTTCCAAAACCCAATTTCTCCCTCTATCTACCCGTCTGGAACTCCCAGAGGACTATCCCTAGTGGGGCGGATAAGTGCAGATTTTACCTTGAATTGTGCAAATGATGATACAAGCACCAAATTTGGCATGCATATCTGCGAGAGGCTATATTTTAAGAACAATTATTTTAGCCACCAGAAAATCCAAGATGGGTGCCATTTTTCAAGATGGCCGCCAATGCAATAACGTTTTGACATGAAATTTGACACAGATGTCCAACATAAAAGATATTGGTACCAATTATAATGTTATTTACTATGCTGGAAACGATGCCATCATTCTTAAATGTCTCACAATCTTATAAACCACTTACAAAATGCAAGATGGCCGCCATTTTTCAAGACGGCTGCCAATAAGTTCCTGAAAATACACATTATGATGCACAATTTGATCAGTACGTCCGATTTTAATGATATTGGTGTTGATTCCTATATGGTTTACCCAAGTAAATCCATTAAGATACCAAAAGTAAAGCTCAGAAGCGCTATGAGACCATTTGTTAGTGACAAAAGAAGAAATTTGGTGGCCATCTTGCATTTGTCAGTGGATAATAAGATTCTGAGACATTAAAGAATGATAACATTGTTTTCTGCATGGTAAATAACATTAGAATTGGTACCAATATCATTCACATTGGACATCTGTGTCAAATGTTATGTCAAAACATTATCGCATTGGCGGCCATTTTGAAAAATGGTGTTTTCAGGTGGCTAACAATGTTTTTGTTATGCCGGGTTGTAATCCAACTGGCTTCAGTATATTATCTAATGTCAATCCAGGTTTTGGATATTTAGATTTGGAATATTGCTCAACAGGGACACCTCGAGCACCGTGAATATGACTTATATACTCAATCAGATAACCAAAACACAATAAATACACAGGGTAAATTACACTCTTCTTTATTCAATTGCATGTGGATTATATAGGTGTTCAATACTTCCCTAATATAATTATAGAATAGGTAGTATGATACTGGTGGTAAATAAGAGAGGTTATCTAACTTACTATCAAGATAGAATAATATGTACTTGATTATTTATATAAGTAACTGGGAAATATACAGAATAATACAGACCGAGATATACATAGACCTAAGTTCATAAATGATAATATCTATGAGAGTCGAGTGTCTAGCGCGAAGCAATTTGGCATGTACAAGAACAAACGGCTGAGAGATATCGTTCAGCCGCGCGGGTAAGGTGGGGGGGGGGGGGGGGGGTTGAGACAACAAAAATCGTTTAGCCGCGCACAGGTAGAGATCACCACTTAGTCTTGACCTATAGGTCAGGTCGACTGCGGGGGTAGAAAATAATTATATATCGAAGTGCATTCATAACATGGAGATTAAAGTTAGGCGGTTTACTTTATGATGGAAGGGAAGATAATTTAAATTGGAGTTTAACGATATATGGGTTATTGCGAATATTCGTTCATACGAGATATGAATAATTACTTTATGAGTAACGAAATCAATTCACTAAATTAGGAATTCTGATTATAAATAGATATACGGAGAGAATCAAAGTATATCAAATATCGAATAAATACCACATCGATAAGAACGCATATAAAAATAAAATGACGTGAACAGATAGCGTAAAACAATTTACTATCTAGAATGGTTGTACACGACGAAGTTGCACTAAAGGGTTACCAACAATGGTATAAGAACATAAGAACATAAGAAAATGGGAGTCTGCAGAAAGCCGATTGGCCTAAGCAAGGCAGATCCCTGTCCCACACAACCCCAATTCAATTACAAAGCCCAATTATAGGCTTCACACTCTAATACCCTTACCAAAACGGTTAGAGATTAACGCAGGATTATGGGGGTCTGCAGAGCGCTGATTGGCCCAACCCGGCTGATCCCCCTTCACACCCAACCCTTCTCGTCCATATGCTTATCCAATTTTATCTTAAAGCTCCCTACAGTTTTAGATCCCACTATAGCACTTGGTAGTCCATTCCACCCATCTACAACTCTGTTACCAAACCAATATTTGCCTATATCTTTTCTGAAACGAAATTTATCTAATTTGAAACCATTGGTACGAGTTCTTTCGCTATCACTGAGCTTTAGTACATTTGTCATGTCCCCTTTGTTAATCCCACTAACCCACTTGAACACCTCTATCATATCCCCTCTAACTCTGCGTCTCTCTAACGAATGTAAACCTAATTTCTTCAACCTTTCTTCATACGAAAGATTTCTAATATTATGGATCATTTTTGTCATTCTACGCTGTACTCTCTCCAATGAATCTATGTCCATTCTGTAATAAGGACACCAAAATTGGACAGCATAATCCATATGGGGTCTCACTAATGACAAGTAAAGTTTTAAGATAACATCAGCAGTTCTGTTACTCACACTCCTAGAGATGAACCCGAGAATCCTGTTTGCCTTATTACGAACGCTTATACACTGTTTTCTAGGCTTCAAATCATTGCTAACAAACACACCTAGATCTTTCTCGCAATCTGAATTTTCTAATTCTAAATTAGCTAGTTTATATTTAACATTTGTTTGCATCTTCCCTATCTTTAATACCTTGCATTTGTCAATGTTAAACTTCATCTGCCAATTTACTGACCATTCATGTAAGGTATCTAGATCCCTTTGGAGGCACTCTATATCGCTATCTGAATCAATTGATCTCCCTATTTTAGTATCGTCTGCGAATTTACTTATCCTACTAGTTATACCTAAATCTAGGTCATTTATGTATATAAGAAACAACAGTGGACCTAATACCGATCCCTGGGGGACACCACTTTTGACTGCTCCCCACTCTGACTTGGTACTATTTATGCTGACTCTCTGTTTCCTACCAATTAGCCATGACCTAATCCATCCCAACAACGCCCCACCTATTCCATGTGCCTCAACCTTTCTCATCAATCTCTCATGAGGGACTCTGTCGAAAGCTTTACTGAAATCTAAATATATATCGTATGCCTTGTCATTATCTACTGCTTCATATACCTCTGAGAAAAAACTAAGCAAATTAGTAAGGCAAGAACGTCCCTGAGTGAATCCATGCTGAGAAGAATTGATTAAGTTAAATGTTTCTAAGTGGTTTCTCATTTTCCTAGCAATAATTGACTCTAGTAGCTTTCCTATGATTGAAGTGAGACTAATGGGACGGTAATTGGATGCTATTGATTTATCACCTTTTTTGAAAATCGGAACTACATTTGCAAGCTTCCAAGCTTCTGGAACTATACCTGTTTCTAATGAATTGTTAAAAAGAAATGTTAATGGGTAACTTAACTCATCTCTGCATTCTTTTAATACTCTGGCATATACCTCATCGGGACCAGGCGATTTCTGAGGTTTCAGTCTGTCAATTTCCTTAAGCACATCATTTCTACTTATAGTAACCGTACTTAACCTATTTTCTATACTATCTCTATATACCTTACGGACTTCTGGAATCTGTGCCAAATTTTCATTAGTGAAAACGGATAGAAACTGACTATTTAATGTACTGCACATTTCTAAATCATTTTCTGTCATTTCTCCTATCGAAGTTTTAAGGGGGCCTATTTTATCTCTAACTTTAGATTTATATAGCTGGTAAAAAGCCTTAGGGTTATTTTTTGAGTCATTGGCTATCCTGATTTCATAATTTCTTTTGTCTGTCCTTATACATTTTTTAACCTCTCTTGATAGATTCTGATAGTAAGCAAGTAGGTGAATTTCGCCTTTCTTTATTTTTCGATATATTCCTCTCTTTTTTCCTAGAAGATCTAATAGTCTATTATTCATCCATTTGGGTTGGTTCTGTGTTGATCTAAATTTTCTTTTGGGGATATATTTATTTTGCGCATTGTGGAGTGAAGAAATAAAATTATTATATGTAACTGTCAAATTATCCTGAGTTAAGACAGGTATCTGAGAGAGAGTATGTTCATTAGCGCACCTGGGTCCACTTAATAGTTTAACCATAGGATCGACTCTTAAGGCTCGTCTTAATCCACCATAATTGGCTTTTCTGAAATCTGGGATAAGTGTCGTATTCTCTTTAGCCTTTCCTGTCCATTGTATGTTAAAATAAATTGATTTATGATCACTATTTCCTAGTTGGTCTCCTATCTCTACATTATTTATCATTTGTTCATTATTACTGAGAACTAAATCGAGGATATTATTACCTCTAGTAGGCGAGTCTATGAATTGAAATAAAAAACTATCCTGTACCGCCTCAATAAACTCTTCTGAATCTGAGTCGCCGATTTGATGCTGCCAATCAATATTCGGAAAATTAAAATCCCCTATAATACACACATTGCTAAACCTTGATGCTATTTTCACTTCCTGCCATAAAACTGTACCTTCGTTTCTACTCATATTTGGTGGTCTATAAATAACTCCAATAATTATGGTCTCACTACCTTCGCTAACCTCAACCCAAACACTTTCGTTATCAGTATTTAGTCTAATACCTGATTTAATACAGCTTTTTAAAGAACTCCTGACAAACACTGCTATTCCGCCGCCCCTCCTACTTGTTCGGTCGCGTTTAAACAAACTATATCCTGGTATATGGAATTCTGCTAAAAAATGTCTTGATTCTGTATTAATCCATGTTTCAGTCAGTGCTATAATGTCTATATTTTCGTTGCTAACAAGTGCTCTAAGTTCATCCATTTTGTTACATAAACTCCTACAGTTTGTATAATATAATCGCAATGAATTTATTTTACTGGTATCGGATTTACCTTTATTTCTAACTGAATTCCCATCTTCTGTTACACCTTTAATATTTCTACTAGCAGTACAATTAAAATCCTGTGACTGATATTTTCTATTCCTATCTGATGTACCAGTACGGCAATTTACCCTATCTAGACAATTATTCTTACTCATATTCTCAGGCTTTATTTTCAGCGAAACCCCGCGACAATCCTATCTATTGACCTAGCTAAATTTGCCACCCCTAGCCGAGAAAGATGAACCCCGTCCTGTGCGTACAACTGATTTTTACCATAGAAACGGGTCCAGTTATCAAGGAATGGTATTGCATTTGCATTACAGTATTTTTCCAGCCGACAATTGATGCCAATTGCCCTAGATGACCATTCCTTGCTGACCCCTCTCCGTGGCAAGATACTGTGTACTACAGGTATGCCTCCCTTCCTCCTAACTTTATCTAACACCTCCCTGTACTGCCGAAGCAGTACTTCCGTCCTACCTTTACCAACATCATTGCTCCCTGTACTGAGACAGATAATGGGGCTATCTCCAATATCTTTCATGATGTAATCAATGTCCTCTAACACCTTCCCAACCCCGGCACCAGGCAGACAGACAAGCTTCCTAATATCAGTACAGGTGGACCTAGCTAAGTGTCTGACCATGGAGTCCCCAACAATTGAGAAGGACTTGCCTCTCCTTGTCGATGACTTGGTAGCAGCTGCGGCAGCGGCAGGAACTCCTGGGGCAGCAGTTGAAGGTACTCCTGGGGGGGCAGCAGTCACACCATTCCCTGTTGGAGGTAACTTACTTACCTTTCTCCTGGTTTCCTCGCCGAAGGAAGCACTCGCAGCCTCACCATCACATTCGTACAAGGAGTTCTGAATGTATTAACAGGTTCCTAAAAGAACGCAGAACGAGTAGCGTTAAATTCGTACGTAGAATCGGGTAGAATAATTATATTTATCGAAGAAATATCTCGATCTCGACTGGATGGTCAAATTGTAGGTAAACTCGATGAATAATCTATCGGAATTCCTAAAGAAGTATGGAAAGAATTATATAATTCGAATAACGCCGATGATTAGAATATTCACTATAACGGGTATATCTGAGGATTAAATTAATGAATAATTCTTAACTCGACAAAGGGGATTTTACTTTCAAAAGTAAAAGAAATACTTTAATTTAGCACAAACAAAGATAAAGAATAATCTTAAATTAGGCGTAGGTTCTAGGTATGTAGAAGATTTATAGTTATAATCACTTCACTGTATACACTTGACTTCGACTTGATTTATACATAAAATAATTGGACACATGAGAGGAAAATCTGAGAGTATTCAATATAAATAATGCGTATTATAATGAGTATGTAACGTATGTAAATACTATAATTCTGAAGGATGAACACGAAGTATAATTATGATCTCGTACTCAAAGAAGCACTGTACGGATCTATATTAATTAAATTCACACTTACTACAAATTCACTAAAGATCTTAGGCACAGATCTTAGACAAAATGAACTTTCATAGTGATGGCTGTTGTTGATGAGTCTGCTGTCTCCTCCCATACTCTCCAGCTTTGTCTTGCTTTGCAAGAGAGACTGGAGAGTGTGGAGCAGGAGATTCAGTGTCTCAAAGATGAAAATTTGGCCTTGAGACTAGCTATGGCGGAGAAGAAGTGTGAGGCTACCGGAAGTGTTCCCAGGGATCGTGAAGCCCCTTGGAAAGTGGTGTCAACTAGTGCAACGGCCTGCAAGCTGAAAAGGCAGCCAGTCAAGACCCACAACAACTTCAGCACCTTGGCTGATGAGAGTGATGGCGATGAAGTGGCGATCATCGAGGCAGTGAGAGGGGAGGGGGGGAAGTCTGCTGCTGTTGCTGCAACAACTGCTGCTACACGCCGACAAAAGGAAAAAGCTAAGTCTGTTTTCATTGTCGGTGATTCATTGGTTAGATACCTTGGCAGGGCAACAAACACTCAGGTTGGTAAAGTTGTCTGCGTGCCTGGTGCCGGAGTCGGGAGGGTGGCTGAGAAGATAGATGTTGTCATGGAAGTGAGTGGGGAGGACCCCATCATCTTCCTCAACGCAGGGAGCAACGACATATGGAGATGCAGGACTGAGGAGTTGCTCTCCAAGTATCAGGAAATGTTGGAGAGGATCAAGGAAAAAGGTGGAGTTCCTGTGGTAAACAGTATCCTGCCTAGAAGAGGGGTAAGGAAGGAATGGTCCTCCAGGGCTATTGGTGTAAATAGCCGGCTGGAGAAGTATTGTAAGGCAAATACTATTCCATTCCTGGATAACTGGTCCCTCTTTTATGGTAAGGATGAACTGTATGCCCAGGATGGAGTACATCTCTCTCGACTAGGAGTTTCGACCTTGGCCAGCTCACTCGACAAGATTGTTGCGGGGTTTCGTTAAAAAAACCTGGGTGTGTAAGTAAAATACTGTCTCCATATGGAGCAGGTACTTCATGTGACAAACCAGTGAGTAAAATAGAAATAATCAGTCAAGATAGTGCGGATATAGTGATGTGTAATAGTAGTATCGATAACACTACACATGTAACTGATAGTAAAGATGAGAATACTGATAGAGTAGAATTTCCGTCTAGAGCTAGTAGTTCAACAGGAAATAATAAGTTAGCTAAACACAATAGAAAATTAGTTGCAAATAAAAGTAATAGGTTGAGGGTATATTATACAAATTGTAGGAGTTTATGTAACAAAATGAACGAACTTAGAGCACTCGTTAGCACAGAAAATATAGACATAATAGCGCTAACTGAAACGTGGATTAATACAGAATCTAGGCATTTTTTAGCAGAATTTGATATTCCAGGATATAGTTTGTTTAAATATGACCGAACAAGTAGGAGGGGCGGGGGTATAGCAGTGTTTGTCAGGAGTACATTAAAAAGCTGTATTAAATCAGGTATTAGACTAAATAATGATAATGAAAGTGTTTGGGTAGAGGTTAACGAAGGTAGTGAGACCATAGTTATTGGAGTTCTATATAGACCGCCTAATATGAGTAGAAATGGCGGAAAATCGTTATGGTAGGAAATTAAAATAGCATCAAGGTTTAGCAATGTGTGCATTATGGGGGATTTTAATTTTCCGAATATTGATTGGCAGCACCAAATAGGCGACTCCGATTCAGTAGAGTTTATAGAGGTAGTACAAGATAGTTTTTTATTTCAATTCATAGATACGCCGACTAGAGGTATTAATATTCTTGATTTAGTTTTCAGTAACAATGAACATATGATAAATAATGTAGAGATTGGTGACCACCTAGGAAATAGCGATCATAAATCTATTTATTTTAATATACAATGGACAGGGAATGCTAAAGAGAATACGACACTTATCCCAGGTTTCAGAAAAGCCGATTATGGTGGGCTAAGAAGAGACTTAAGGGTGGACCCTATTGTTAAGCGATTAAGTCAGGATATGCCAGAGTTAAACTTGCCACCTACATATAACCAGTTTATTGCTTCACTCCACAATGCTCAAAATAAATATATCCCTAAAAGAAGATTTAGATCGACGCAGAACCAACCAAAATGGATGACTAATAAGCTAATAGATCTTATAGGAAAAAAGAAAGGAATATATCGAAAAATAAAGAAAGGTGAAAATAATTTACATATATACTATCAGACTCTATCAAGACAGGTCAAAAAGGAAATCAGGAAAGCAAAAAGAAATTATGAAATAAGGATAGCCAGCGACTCAAAAAATAACCCTAAAGCTTTTTACCAACTATATAAATCTAAAGTTAGAGATGTAATAGGCCCCCTAAAAACTTCAATAGGAGAAATAACAGAAAATGATTTAGAAATGTGCAGTACATTAAATAGTCAGTTTCTTTCCGTTTTCACTAATGAAAATTTGGCACAGATTCCAGAAGTCAATATGGTATATAGTGATAGTATAGAAAATATGTTAAGTACAGTTAGTATAAGTAGAAATGATGTGCTTAAGGAAATTGACAGACTGAAACCTCAAAAATCGCCTGGTCCTTACGAGGTATATGCTAGAGTATTAAAAGAATGCAGAGATGAGTTAAGTAGTCCATTAGCATTTATATTTAACAAGTCATTAGAAACAGGTTTAGTTCCAGAAGCTTGGAAGCTTGCAAATGTAGTTCCGATCTTCAAAAAAGGTGATAAATCGATAGCATCCAATTACCGTCCCATTAGTCTCACATCAATCATAGGAAAGTTGCTAGAGTCTATTATTGCTAGGAAAATTAGAAGCCACTTAGTAAAATTTAACTTAATAAATTCTTCTCAGCATGGATTCACTCAGGGACGTTCGTGCCTTACTAATTTGCTTAGCTTTTTCTCAGAGGTATATGAAGCAGTAGATAGTGACAAGTCATATGATATTATATATTTAGATTTCAGTAAAGCTTTCGACAGAGTCCCTCATGAGAGATTGATGAGAAAGGTTGAGGCACATGGAATAGGAGGGTCGTTGTTGGGATGGATTAGGTCATGGCTAATTGGTAGGAAACAGAGAGTCAGCATAAATGGTACCAAGTCAGAGTGGGGAGCAGTCAAAAGTGGTGTCCCCCAGGGATCGGTATTAGGTCCCCTGTTGTTTCTTATATACATAAATGACCTAGATTTAGGTATAACTAGTAGGATAAGTAAATTCGCAGACGATACTAAAATGGGGAGATCAATTGATTCAGATAGCGATATAGAGTGCCTCCAAAGGGATCTAGATACCTTACATGAATGGTCAGTAAATTGGCAGATGAAGTTTAACATTGACAAATGCAAGGTATTAAAGATAGGGAAGATGCAAACAAATGTTAAATATAAACTAGCTAATTTAGAATTAGAAAATTCAGACTGCGAGAAAGATCTAGGTGTGTTTGTTAGCAATGATTTGAAGCCTAGAAAACAGTGTATAAGCGTTCGTAATAAGGCAAACAGGATTCTCGGGTTCATCTCTAGGAGTGTGAGTAACAGAACTGCTGATGTTATCTTAAAACTTTACTTGTCATTAGTGAGACCCCATATGGATTATGCTGTCCAATTTTGGTTTCCTTATTACAGAATGGACATAGATTCATTGGAGAGAATTCAGCGTAGAATGACAAAAATGATCCATAATATTAGAAATTTTCCGTATGAAGAAAGGTTGAAGAAATTAGGTTTACATTCGTTAGAGAGACGCAGAGTTAGAGGGGATATGATAGAGGTGTTCAAGTGGGTTAGTGGGATTAACAAAGGGGACATGACAAATGTACTAAAGCTCAGTGATAGCGAAAGAACTCGTACCAATGGTTTCAAATTAGATAAATTTCGTTTCAGAAAAGATATAGGCAAATATTGGTTTGGTAACAGAGTTGTAGATGGGTGGAATAGGCTACCAAGTGATATAGTGGGATCAAGAACGATAGGGAGCTTTAAGAAAAAATTGGATAAGCATATGGACGAGAAGGGTTGGGTGTGAAGGGGGATCAGCCGGGTTGGGCCAATCAGCGCTCTGCAGACCCCCGTAATCCTGCGTTAATCTCTAACCGGTTTGGTAAGATGATCCTCAGGGTATTAGAGTGTTGAGCCTATAATTGGGCTTTGTAATTGGGGTTGTGTGGGACAGGGATCTGCCTTGCTTAGGCCAATCGGCTTTCTGCAGACTCCCATTTTCTTATGTTCTTATGTTCTAAAATCAAATTAGGAATACTCTCATATTTTACCTTACCTTACAACGATAACCAACAACGTAAGACACTCAGGGACACTTAGGGTAAAGTAAGAAGTATCCTAGAATCAGAGTCTGGTCGACGTGGACTCGGAGTCTGAAGGGCGGTACGTCAGGGGCACGACCTTCTTCCCAAGGCGAGTCGTGGCTGGACGTCTGGAGAGCTTCACATTCATGCGTAATCCCGCTTCTGGTGGTATACCAGTAGAAGGAGGCAGTCGTGTTTTGCTTACTATTCTTCAGGAAAAGTAAGACTATGTTCAACTTATTTTTACTGTTCAACTTACTGGATGTCGATTACATAGGGGCATGTGGATATCGTTGTAATCGTTATAGCGAAGGTAATACTTAGTCTACAAATACAGATCAGATATAAAAGGGTGCAGGTGGAGATTTTTAATCTCGTGATATATATTATTTATTTCTAGGGGTCATAATGGTGATGTAATGGAGGATTTCCTGTTCATATGGAATTCTAGTTCTTATTCTTGTGTATGCTATAGTTTTTATATGGAACACTGGATCTCCCTTATTCCCATTCTTGCGGGAAGGTATTATTGATACGTGGCTGAGGTTCCCACTTATATCTGTATTGGTGAGGTTCTTGATGTTTAATTACCATAAACATATCTTCATTATAATTCAAGTCCGGTTGGAGCGTTGTGATAGGCCGTCTCGTTTTGTGTCGGCCGCTGTCATTGGAGGAGCTGGAGCTCTCAGGATTCGTCCGGGCTCGAACTCCTTTAATTGGGGGACTCCTCCATTCCTCCAGAATTAGAGCATGGGCGGATCCAGGAAATTGGGTAGGCTTATCCATTTCCGGAATTAAAGCCTGAGAAGCTGTTTGGTTCCGTCGTCCTTTCTTCTTGGTTTTGTGGCTGTCCCTTATTGCTCCTATGGTGTTGACCTGAGGGTGGTTGTTTGACCCCGTCATTACAGTTTTCTTAAAATATAGCCTCTGGAGGATATCCATGCCATAATTGGTGCTTGTATCACCATTTGAACGATTGTTTCACTTATCTGCCCCACTAATAAAATCAATCCTTCACCTTCTCTTAATATTCTTGGTGTCTCTTTTTCTTCTGCGCTCACTTGGAAAGACCATATTACCAGTCTTGCTAAGGCAGCCTCCCAGAAGCTGGGTGTGCTTAATTGCCTCAAGGGGTTCTTTACCCCTCCACAGCTTCTTGCTCTGTACAGGGACACATTGCGTCCTTGTATTGAGTATTGTCCATATGTGTGGGGAGGATCGTCTCACACCACACTCTAGAGAAAGTAGAAAGGAAAATTACTAGGAGGCAGAAGGGTCTCTCAGGTAGAGATGGATTTATTTAGTTATTTTATTTTAGTGATTTCCCTGGCGTCGGAAGGAGAGTTAATGGCTTGTCTCGTGGCTTTATTTTTGACTTACTGGCTGGATCTGGATTTTTGTTTGCAGGGGCTTCCTTTCTTCTTGGTGTGTTGTACAGCTTGGAGGCTAGATATCTTGTGGTGTTTTTTTTTTTTTAGCTTGGAGGCTAGGTATCGTACCACTAACAGCGTCTGGTATCGGCTTGCATGCAAGTTGTTGCTGACCAGAGGGATGAGCGTCGAGCCTCAATTTCCTTCTGTCTTTTACACTTGTCATACTTGCTTACAGGTGTCATACCCAGCGGTTCTGTCTTAGGACCAGAATGGCTAGTTTCGAACATAACTGGCTGACCAAAACATTGAACAGAATTGCTAGTCTCGAACGTAGCTGTCGGACCAGAATACTATAATTTTCTCGTCTTTGGACCGAGGGAAGCCTGTCTTGTCTTAGGACCAAGAACCCAGTTTCGAACTTAGGAGTAATCCTGATGTCTTTAGACCAAGATCTGCTAGTCTCGTCCCTAGTTGGCTTATCCTGGTCAATTTGGCTGGAATAGTCTCTCCTTGCTATAGGGAGTCCTGGTCCTTTCCCATGGGGGCTAGAGGGGCGTGGCATACGGTGCTTCGTGTTTTGGGGCCCTCTGGCGGCATTCCGGAAAATGGTCAGCGGATGCTAAGGGCAACGGTTACGAGATGCGGTATTGTGATTACGAAAGTGGATAATTATTAGCAATGCCCACCACTGATATATATATATATATATATATATATATATATATATATATATATATATATATATACATATATATATAACCTGATTTTGTATGCACCTTAGGTGAACATACCTCTCGAGATAAAGAATCTATAGCAATTCTATCAACCGAATGTGACGTTATTGTACTATTCTATTAGCCTCCTCATTGGTTAAAGAATGAGGTGACTAAGGTCACAAAGGTGTTAAAGATACCTTCCCTTTGACGTCATGCAACTACCACCTCTGATGTGTGACCCCTGCTGACCCTCCACCATATAGAGGCGGACAACTTCCTACCTGGTCGCCATTTTAGATGGTCAAAGGTTTCAAAATTTGTGTTTGCAACATATTTGAAAGTGTCGGAGGTTGTCTATTTCAATACGGACATTTTTCCAGTTAACTCTTTAAGTACACAATAACTCATTAATTACTTTTATCCTGCTAGTATTAGAAGATTTTGTATAGCCTAGCTCTGAAGGATCTATGGGAGAAAAACAAATTAAATGGGTGTGTATCCCTTTGATTTCTTGAGATCCTTCCTGAGCTGAGTAAAGCTGTCTCATGATAACCTAAAGCACATGAAATTATTCGTCACCTTATTGAAATAGCTTTCTACAATTACAAAAGACACAATATTTTGACAGTTGTCCATTCTATAGACAGACAGACACATAGATAGATAGATAGATCGATCGATGTTTATTGACCACATTTATTTGTATTGAATTAATTAAGCTATTGTTAATAAAAAACATACGGTACACAATTGCATATCAAAAATTGGTACACAATCATTTTCATTTCCAGAGAGCTTGCATATACATATAGATCAATATTTATAATAGATTACAATGACAGAATGTACAAAGTGTTGGTTGTCGATCAGTCTCCATTTTGTCATTATAATAATTACCTGTACTTAGGGGGGTCACCTGCTTTTTTCTCTTACTCCCCGTTTCTCTCTGTCTCTGGCTTGTATCCATTCGGCCCCATTCAGCTAACTGTTTTAAGACGTTTATTCCCATCCAGATGTCGATTTCTTCCTGGCGAGCAATAGCGAGCCATCATTGTATGGAGAAATCCGGCTTCGCCTTAGACATTTTTCTATCGAAAAATGTAAAAATTTAGCTTGCGGTGAACAAAAATATATATATATATATGCTGGCTCGCTACCGCTCGCCAGGATAATATTGACACCTGGATGGGGGTAAAGACTTAAAACAGTAGGCTTAATGGGGCCGAATGGATATAACCAAGAGAGAGAGGGAGAGAGAGATAAAAAACACGAGGTGGGCCCCCTTAATAGTTTACAAGGACCATGACTACAAAATATCACCTCCTGTCTAATATACAAATCAATAAACCAAAAATAATCTCCGTTCATATCCCATAAAGCTACACCAATAATAGCCACGCACTAACTTGAATTTGTATCTAACCCAAACAAGATATTTTGATGCTTTAATATAACCTCGATGCTTTCGAACTTGGCTTGAAAGGTTTAAAGATTAAATAGATTTTATACTTATAAATACTGAGTAGTTTACACAATTTCTCCTGCAGACCAGTCTCCTTATTGTTCCACAAATGGATTGTTCATATTGGGTTACAACGACACCCGTTGTCCAGTACCCCTTTTCCAAAAATTCCCTGATCATGTTGGTGTACACCAATATATATATATATATATAGTGGTTCCGGTCTCATGTCCTAATGGCGGAGCTCCAGGCAGCCCTATTCAGAGCTGCCTCACTTGTCATTTTTTTTTAATTCAAACTCAGACTGTAAGGTCTGATCCCACGTCTTTCTTGGTGTTCCCTTTGGTGCAGCTTCTCCCACGTTCATGGACTTGCATCTTTTCACCCATCTTAGTTCATCCATTATCTCCACATATCCGAACCACACAAGCCTACTAGTACGCATCTCATCACTTATACTCTTGATGCCTAACCATCTCCTTAACTCCTCACTAGATATCCTATCATGCAGTTTGGCCCCACACATTCATCTCACCAATCTCATCTCGTTGCATTCCATTCTGTTGATATCATCCACTTCGACAGGCCACGTTTCTGAAGCATATGTCATTGCGCTTCTACCACATGAAGCGTATACCTTTCCTTTCAAGGGAAGAGGGAGTCTTCTCATAGTGAGTAGGCCTAGTGGCAATCGTTCTCTGAACTTTCCCCAGCCGCATCTAATTCTGGCGATAGTGGCGGCCTCGGCCCCACCACCGGCGGAGATGGTATCTCCGCCGTACCAAAAAGACATCAACAAGCTAGAACGAGTTCAACGTAGAGTTACCAAAATGATACCTAGCCTAAAGAACAAACCATACGAAGAGCGTCTTAGAGAATTAAATATATTTCCTTTAACCCAGCGCAGATTAAGAGGTGACTTAATTCAAGTGTTCAAAATCATCAAAGGCATCGACAATATGAACTGTAGTAAGTACTTCACTATCGACCAATCTAATTACACACGGGGAAACGGTTGCAAAATTATTGGCAAATCTTTTAACTCACACGAATCTAAGAATTTCTTCTTCAATCGAGTTGTCAACTTGTGGAATGGGCTTCCCCGAGACGTTATAGACTGCAGCACCGTTGATTCATTTAAACTCCGCCTAGACAAATATCTCGCATCAAACCCGCGACTGACTGCGTTTGTAAATGAATAACTTTATTTTATCCTCCCCTCAGTTACTAACCCATATGTCCCCTACTAACTTCCTAGTCCTGCCACGGACATTAGTTCCAGGGCAGTAGTTCCCTTTCCAATGTTCCCTTACCCACTCTAAACCACTGTTTGGACACTTGATCCTCAGTGGTTTGGAGGACAAGCAGCCTAGAAGGGTCACTAGACCTGTTGTTGCTTAATTTCCTTTGTACTCCTTTGTACTCCCAAGTAGCAAAACTTGTCCACCATCTCTAGTGCCTCATTTCTAAAGTTAACACTCTCGAGCTGATTGTTGATCACATGCTCCCCTTCATTTGCTCTACCACTCATACTGCCTACATTCACGCTTGCCAGCCTGAACGTGCAGGAAGCTGCATTTCATCTTTTGTTCGATTTATTTGCATCAGACTTACGTTGTTTTTCGTTTGGTTGTCTGTCATAACTGGTAATATATATATATATATATATATATATATATATATATATATATATATATATATATATATATATATTTGAAATTAGAGTTAGCTCTGTAATAGGTTGAACTGTTGATGGCTTTAAATTCATTCCATTGTTCAGTTTCTATATAGATACACGTAAATAATTCCCTGTTCTTCGTGGCCTACAATATAAACACAAAAGATGTCTGCTATGATTCATTCTGTATACTGCATGCAAATATGAATCACAATCATAATAATGGTTTACATATATAAGGTTTAATGTATTTGCCTAATTCGTATCTGCAAGCTACTTGCACATATAATTCCCCATCTAGAGTGGTATGCAACCATAACATTGCAAGATGTCTCCCGCTGTCCACTCCCCATGCTGACACACACATAATTCCCCGTCCATAGTAGGTTACGGTGACAAAAAGATTAAAAATTGTCTGCCGCTGCCCTGTCTCCACAATGGGCCACAAATAATTCCCGGTTCCTAGTGGTTTACGATGTCAAAAGTCACAAGATGTCTCCTGTTGACTAGTGGTCGGTTTTACCAAGAGGTCTCAAGTGACCCGTAACGCGCCCTGATGGCAGGTTACACTCGCCCCTCCATTCACCTGTATATATAATTACGACAACCGCACATTTCCCCTCGTACGGCCAAGATTTTCATAGAGAGAGGGTGAGGCAGTCGTAAAGAGTGAGGCTGCTCGTTGTTGTTGTTGTTGTTGTTGGTTGTTTGGTTGTTCCCCGGGAGGAGTGAGGCCCGGCATTTTCCATATATTTGGACGGTTTGTACTTTCGTGCTCCTTTTCTTTTCCAGGACAATTTCAGTAACTTATACTTAACCTAATCTAACCTAACTTTTAAGTTAGATTGTGGAAGGTGATACTTTGTAAAATGAGATGTTGACACCTTATGTTAGGTTGGGTTGGGTTTGGATAAGTTACCCTCCTATAAGGTAAAATGAGGTTTGATATTATGAGATGAGGTTATGTTAGGTTAGATTTGGATAAGTTACTCTGGTCGTCCTAGTAAATGAATAGCAGCGTGAGTGCACTAACTCTTCTGAACTTGGAAAATGTGCGGCTCGAGAACGGATGCAAGGATCTCCAGGCTACCTCTAAAACGATGTGGCCCTCTCAATAATTTCCCTTGGGTCTCTCTTAAAATTAGCCTCCTTTCCCTTTAGCCTTCTCTAATTAGCTGTCTTTATCATGTTTAATTTCCCAATCCTATCCTTTGCCCACCTCTCTCCATTATCTTCCCACGTCAGTTCTGTTTACTACCCCTTTTCATAACCATTCCTTCCCTTGCCCTTTCTTTCGCCTTTACTTTTACTGTGTGCTATATATCTCTATTAAACGCTCCTATAATATTTCTTTTTATCATCTCTGTTTTTGGAAGCCATCACTTGCATTCTTCCCACGTTTATCAGCTCCTTCTGTTTATCCTCTCCCTTTCACCTTCCCTCCTCCTCTCCACCCCACTCCCCTTCATCATCCCTCCTCCTCTTCACCACCCCACTCCTCTACCCCCACCCCACTCTTCTTGAAAACCCCTTCCTCCTACCCACCCCACTCTTCTTCACAACCCCTTCCTCCTCCACATCCCACTCTTCTTCACCAGTTACCACCCCACTCCTCTACCCCCCCTCCACTCTTCTTCACCACCCCTTCTTCCTCCCCACCCACTCCTCTTTACCACCCTATCCTCCTTCCCTCCCCACTCCTTCCCTCCCCACTCCTTCCTCCTCCTCTTCCATATTCAGTTCCCCATTAGCCTTGCATTGGGAAACTTGTATGTCAATTGTATATCCCCATTCTTCTAGGCACTTTGTATTAGTTAAGGGGAGGCAGTTATTTTTTTCGAATCCTCCTCCTCCCTCATGTTTAGCCCTATTAGTTATGAGATTTCAAGACATTCGCCCCATTAGTTTGGCGATATTCAGACCTTTTGCCCCATTTCTTTGCCAATATTAAGACCTTTCGTGCCATTTAGGGGTCGATTTTTTTTCCTGGTGAGCGATAACGAGCCTGTATTTGAAGAGGAATCGGCCTTCGGCCGGGACATTTTTCTACCGAAAAATTTACAAATTTATATCGAAGGGGGGTTTTGTGTTTTTTTTTTTTAAAGTTTGACGGAGGTTTAGAGAGCAAACTAAAACCCTTCCTAAAACCATTGAGCCGAACTAGTAAATTATGCTGCACAATACCGTGTGGGCTCCCTTAACTCTCCCCACCTTGTCTTACTCCTTAGCCCCTTCCGTTCCCCCTTCCTCTTCCCCAGCTTAGAGATCCTGTAATAAGATAGACAGCGGGCAACATTATCTTCGGAGGCCATTTTGGTGCCGTAATCATTAACCCCGTCCTATTAAGGGAGCCCACCTCGCTTTTTTTCTCTTTCTCTCCCTCTCTCTTTGGCTTGTATCCATGCGGCCCCATTCAGCCTACTGTTTTAAGACGTTTACTCCCATCCAGGTGTCAATATTTTCCTGGCGAGCGGTAGCGAGCTAGCATATACAGTATATATTTTTTTTTTGACAGCAAGCTAAATTTGTACATTTTTCGATAGAAAAATTTCTCCGGCGAAGCCGGATTTCTCCATACAATGCTGGCTCGCTATCGCTCGCCAGGAAGAAATCGACACCTGGATGGGGATAAACGTCTTAAAACAGTTGGCTGAAGGGTGCCGAATGGATACACATGGAAAAAGAGAAAAGGAGAGAAAGATAAAAACAAAGCCGGTGACCCCCTTTAATTGTATTCTGGCTACTATTAGACGATGTAATTCACTTTATAAAGGGCCTCCAGCAATTAACAGGCCTCGAATGATCTCACTTAACCCTTTTTAATACCCAAGATCCTTCTTAAACTGCACAAAATCGTCTAAATATAGCAAGACTAAAATTTAAAAAGACGTCAGTATAGTAGGGTTTAAACAACAGGGTGATATTTAAAAAGACGTCAGTATAGTAGGGTTTAAACAACAGGGTGATATTTAAAAAGACGTCAGTATAGTAGGGTTTAAACAACAGGGTGATATTTAAAAAGACGTCAGTATAGTAGGGTTTAAACAACAGGGTGATATTTAAAAAGACGTCAGTATAGTAGGGTTTAAACAACAGGGTGATATTTAAAAAGACGTCAGTATAGTAGGGTTTAAACAACAGGGTGATATTTAAAAAGACGTCAGTATAGTAGGGTTTAAACAACAGGGTGATATTTAAAAAGACGTCAGTATAGTAGGGTTTAAACAACAGGGTGATATTTAAAAAGACGTCAGTATAGTAGGGTTTAAACAACAGGGTGATATTTAAAAAGACGTCAGTATAGTAGGGTTTAAACAACAGGGTGATATTTAAAAAGACGTCAGTATAGTAGGGTTTAAACAACAGGGTGATATTTAAAAAGACGTCAGTATAGTAGGGTTTAAACAACAGGGTGATATTTAAAAAGACGTCAGTATAGTAGGGTTTAAACAACAGGGTGATATATTAGCGTTGATCATGCACCCTAATGTTATCCAAAGACTGGACTGTATTAGTATTGATAAATGTTTATTTTGGGTAGGTAGGATATTTGAATGTAAAGATAAATTAAAGACACCAGTGGCACCAGTCGACCAGTTGCGAGTTTCAGGCTATAATTAGGAAGTTGGAGCACTAGCCATCGATAATAAATAGAAATGCAATAACAATGTAGGTTTCTGATAGCTAAAGAGTATGTTGAATTGAGTTATGTGTATTTATAGATGTACGAAGACTGTAGTTTAGCTGATAATTCTCCTAAATATCAATGTCTACAGCTCCAACTTCCTTATAGAACGAAACTCGCAAGTGGTCAATTTAACAGACGTTGGCTGATCTCTGTTACTAAAGATCCTCCAGCCCTCCATCAGTCCTTCCTACTTCCCAACCCTCTTCATCATCACTCCCTCCACCCCAACCCTCTCCATTACCCTTCCCAACCCTCTCCATCACCCTTCCCTCCACCCCAACCCTCTCCATTACTATTCCCTCCACCCCAACCCTCTCCATCACCCTTCCCTCCACCCCAACCCTCTCCATTACCATTCCCTCCACCCCAACCCTCTCCATCACCCTTCCCTCCACCCCAACCCTCTCCATCACCCTTCCCTCCACCCCAACCCTCTCCATCACCCATCCTTCCACCCCAACCCTCTCCATCAACCTTCCCTCCACCCCAACCATCTGCATCATCCTTCCCTCCACCCCAACCCTCTCCATCACCCTTCCCTCCACCCCAACCCTCTCCATCACCCTTCCCTCCACCCCAACCATCTGCATCACCTTTCTCTCCACCCCAACCCTCTCCATCACCATTCCCTCCACCCCAACCCTCTTCATCACCCTTCCCTCCACCCCAACCCTCTCCATCACCCTTCCCTCCACCCCAACCCTCTCCATCACCCTTCCCTCCACCTCAACCCTCTCCATCAACCTTCCCTCCACCCCAACTCTCTCCATCACCCTTCCCTCCACCCCAACCCTCTCCATCACCCTTACCTCCACCTCAACTCTCTCCATCGCCCTTCCCTCCACCCCAACCCTCTCCATCACCCTTCCCAGCCCTCTCCATCACCATTCCCTCCACCCCAACCTCTCCATCACCCTTCCATCCACCCCAACCCTCTCCATCACCCTTCCCTCCACCCCAACCCTCTCCTCCACCCCAACCACCCCACCCACAACACCGGTCAACATGGGTTCAGAGCGGGAAGATCATGTCTCTCACAACTTTTGGAACACTATGACAAAATTCTTAAAGCGCTAGAAGAAAAGAAAAACGTGGATGTCATTTACACCGATTTTGCTAAGGCATTTGATAAATGTGACCATGGTATAATAGCCCACACACTGAAAGCAAAAGGTATAACTGGGAAAATCGGACGGTGGATATACAATTTCCTCGTAAACCGAAAACAATCAGTAGCAGTAAACCAAGTCACATCTGAGCCTTCGGATGTCAAAAGCTCAGTGCCCCAAGGAACAGTGCTAGCGCCCCTTCTGTTCCTCATACTAATTTGCGACATAGATACCAACACCAGACACAGTACGGTGTCGTCTTTTGCTGATGACACAAAATTAAGCAAGATAGTAAATACACAAGAGGACACGGCCGACTGCAGGAAGACATGAATGTAGTGTTCCAGTGGACCAGGGAAAACAACATGCAATTCAATGAGGAAAAATTCCAATTAATACGGTACGGAGATAATAATGGTGTTAAAGAAATTACAAATTACTTAACAGAATCTAACCACATAATAGAACGGAAAGACAGTGTGAAAGACCTTGGGGTATTAATGTCTGAAAATATGGGTTTCAAAGTACATAACCAGGTCAAAGTGGCGGCTGCGAAACGTCTAACGGGTTGGATTCTGCGTACTTTTAAAACACGCGGTGAATTACCTATGATAACGCTCTTCAAATCTCTAGTGCTACCGCGGCTTGAATACTGTAGCGTATTAACATCCCCATACAAAGCAGGTGAAATAAATGACGTAGAGAGTGTACAAAGAAATTTCACTTCGCATATAAGTTCGATAAAACATCTACACTATTGGGAGCGTTTAAGAGCACTGAATCTGTACTCACTGGAACGTAGAAGAGAACGTTACCTAATAATATACACGTGGAAAATCGCAGAGGGTTTAGTACCAAACCTACATACTCCGATAGTCATGAAATTCAGTGATAGGAGAGGCTGGGAATGCGAAATCCGCCGGATGAATAACAGGGATGCTATGGGCTCTCTGCGAGAGGGCTGGTTATCACACAGAGGCCCACGTCTCTTCAACAAACTCCCACGGCGAGTAAGAGACATGAGGGACATCTCGTTAGACAACTTCAAGAGAGCCCTAGATATCGAACTGCAAAAACTGCCAGACGAGCCCATCCTCGCAAGGGAGCGAGCTGTCGCTTCAAACAGTCTACTGCACCAAATCACCACCCATAACGAGGGGCGTCGCGCTCCTTGGTGCCGCTAGAAAAGTGGCGAACACATCAAAAGGTAAAGGTATCAAGGTAACCCTCTCCATCACCCTTCCCTCCACCCCAACCCTCTCCATCACCCTTCCCTCCACCCCAACCATCTTCATCATCACTCCCTCCACCCCAACCCTCTCCATCACCCTTCCCTCCACCCCAACCATCTTCATCATCACTCCTTCCACCCCAACCCTCTCCATCACCCTTCCCTCCACCCCAAACCTCTCCATCATCCTTCCCTCCACCCCAACCCTCTCCATCACCCATCCTTCCACCCCAACCCTCTCCATCACCTTCCCTCCACCCCAACCATCTGCATCATCCTTCCCTCCACCCCAACCCTCTCCATCACCCTTCCCTCCACCCCAACCCTCTCCATCACCCTTCCCTCCACCCCAACCATCTCCATCACCCTTCCCTCCACTCCAACCCTCTCCATCACCCTTCCCTCCAGCCCAATCCTCTCCATCACCCTTCCCTCCACCCCAACCCTATCCATCACCCTTCCCTCCACCCCAACCCTCTCCATCACCCATCTCTCCACCCAACCCTCTCCATCACCCTTCCCTCCACCCCAACCCTCTCCATCACCCTTCCCTCCACCCCAACCCTCTCCATCACCCTTCCCTCCACCCCAACCCTCTCCATCACTCTTCCCTCCACCCTCCATCACCCTTCCCTCCACCCCAACCCTCTCCATCACCCTTCCCTCCACCCCAACCCTCTCCATCACCCTTACCCTTACCTCCACCCCAACCCTCTCCATCACCCTTCCCTCCACCCCAACCCTCTCCATCACCCTTCCCTCCACCCCAACCCTCTCCATCACCCTTCCCTCCACCCCAACCATCTCCATCACCCTTCCCTCCACCCCAACCCTCTCCATCACCCTTCCCTCCACCCCAACCCTCTCCATCACCCTTCCCTCCACTCCAACCCTCTCCATCACCCTTCCCTCCAGCCCAATCCTCTCCATCACCCTTACCTCCACCCCAACCCTCTCCATCACCCTTCCCTCCAACCCAAACCTCTCCAGCACCCTTCCCTCCACCCCAACCCTCTCCATAACCCTTCCCTCCACCCCAACCCTCTGTATCACCGTTCCCTCCACCCCAACCCTCTCCATCACGCTTCCCTCCACCCCAACCCTCTCCATCACCCTTCCCAACCCTCTCCATCACCATTCCCTCCACCCCAACCCTCTCCATCACCCTTCCCTCCACCCCAACCCTCTCCATCACCCTTCCCTCCACCCCAACCCTCTCCATTACCCTTTCCTCCACCCAAACCCTCTCCATTACCCTTCCGTCCACCCCAACCCTCTCCATCACCCTTCCCTCCACCCCAACCCTCTCCATCACCCTTCCCTCCACCTCAACCCTCTCCATCACCCTTCCCTCCACCCCAACCCTCTCTATCACCCTTCCCTCCACCCCAACCCTCTCCATCACCTTTCCCTCCACCCCAACCCTCTCCATACCCTTTCCTCCACCCAAACCCTCTCCATTACCCTTCCCTCCACCCCAACCCTCTCCATCACCCTCCCTCCTCCCCAACCCTCTCCATTACCCTTCCCTCCACCCCAACCTCTCCATCACCCTTCCCTCCACCCCAACCCTCTCGATCATCCTTCCCCCCAACTCTCTCCCATCATCCTTCCCCCCTCTCCATAACACATCCCTCCACCCCAACCCTCTCCATCATCCTTCCCCCAACTCTCTCCCATCATCCTTCCCCACCCCCCCCCCCTCTCCATAACACATCCCTCCACCCCAACCCTCTCCATCATCCTTCCCTCCACCCCAACCCTCTCCATCACCCTTCCCAACCCTCTCCATCACCATTCCCTCCACCCCAACCCTCTCCATCACCCTTCCCTCCACCCCAACCCTCTCCATCACCCTTCCCTCCACCCCAACCCTCTCCATTACCCTTTCCTCCACCCAAACCCTCTCCATTACCCTTCCGTCCACCCCAACCCTCTCCATCACCCTTCCCTCCACCCCAACCCTCTCCATCACCCTTCCCTCCACCTCAACCCTCTCCATCACCCTTCCCTCCACCCCAACCCTCTCCATCACCCTTCCCTCCACCCCAACCCTCTCCATCACCTTTCCCTCCACCCCAACCCTCTCCATTACCCTTTCCTCCACCCAAACCCTCTCCATTACCCTTCCCTCCACCCCAACCCTCTCCATCACCCTTCCCTCCTCCCCAACCCTCTCCATTACCCTTCCCTCCACCCCAACCCTCTCCATCACCCTTCCCTCCACCCCAACCCTCTCGATCATCCTTCCCCCCAACTCTCTCCCATCATCCTTCCCCCCTCTCCATAACACATCCCTCCACCCCAACCCTCTCCATCATCCTTCCCCCCAACTCTCTCCCATCATCCTTCCCACCCCCCCCCCCCTCTCCATAACACATCCCTCCACCCCAACCCTCTCCATCATCCTTCCCCACCCCAACCCTCTCCATCATCCTTCCCTCCACCCCAACCCTCTCCATCATCCTTCCCCCCAACTCTCTCCCATCATCCTTCCCACCCCCCCCCCCCCCCCTCTCCATAACACATCCCTCCACCCCAACCCTCTCCATCATCCTTCCCCCCAACTCTCTCCCATCATCCTTCCCCCCCCCCCCCCTCTCCATAACACATCCCTCCACCCCAACCCTCTCCATCACCCTTCCCTCCTCCCACCTTCCACTCCCCCCCCCCCCCCCCTCTCTCCTGAACCGCCTCCATCAGCCTCTTCCGAGCACTCCATCATCCGCGCTTCCCCTCCTCCTTCCCAAGATGTTAAGGGGGTACTCTCGCTTTTTCTGGACCCTCTTCTTCCTCATGTTTAGCATATTAGTTTTGAGATTTTAAGATATTCGGCCCATTAGTTTGACGATTTTAACACCTTTCGTCCCATTTCTTTGTCAATATTAAGACCTTTCGTACCATTTAGCTGTCGATAGTTTCCTGACGAGCGATAGCGAGTCTGTAGTTTTAGAAGGAATCGATCTTCGACTGAGACATATTTCTACCAAAAAATTTAAAAAATTATCTTGAAAGGGGGTCTAGGGGGTGATATTAGAAGCTTGATGGAAGTCTTGCGAGGAAACTCAAAAATATATTAATAGATAACTATGTAGACCAAAAAAAAAAAAAAAAAAAAAACAGCAGTACCTCCTTAACCCAGGAGAACCACTCTGGGCCCCAAACTGGTCCGCGAGTGGACCCAGGCTGGACCCAGGGCCACAGCTGCACAAAGGCTTAAACAAACATACAGTGGGTAATTACTCCAACCTGCAATTACCCCTGTCTACACCTCCTTCATCAACTGGGGCTCACACGCAGGGGATTGTAACCCTTACAGACTACCGACTGAGGGGTGAGAGTTGGAAGGTACCCAGGGGGGCTTCAAGTACTCGGAGGTGCATCTATCGGCCGTCGGCGTGGGTGAATTAGGAACCCGGGAAACGACCCCCCCCCCCCCCCTCTCACCCTCCTCTGCCCCCGCTTTTATTATTTATGATGACCATAATGCTGAAGGGGATACCTGGTTATTACATAGTTTGGGCTAAGAGGCGGACAGGATAGAGACGAGTCGGGGAATTAGTGGTGGTGGTGGTCAGAGGCTTTGTGGTGGCCGCCTGCTGTATAATGGTCACACACGCCCTCACAGCAATAATTGAAAGTTGTATTGTCTTAGCCATATAATGGCCAAGACACGTGACATCACAAGTAGAACTGTACATCCTTTTGGGCTGGCTAATGTGGCATTATCGACTGACAAAGTATAGTTCATTTCTTTAAATTTACGGATTAAAGTCTCCTAGGCTTAATGTACGGATGTTATTGCCGAGTAAAAAACAAAAAACAAACATACGGTATGTCTGCTTGTGCTTATTCTAAAAAGCTCAAATAATGGTCCAGCATCAATAATGTGTCTCTCTGTTACGCGATACACAGCTTTAACCGGGGGAAATATATTCAACGATCTTGGTGACAGCTTTTGAAATATTGTTCTGAAGATTCTTGAACTTAAGTTAACCTACCTTCATTCTAGTTGCTGATACCAATTCAGAACAGATGTAAAAGAAAGTTTCCAAAAAAAAAAAACGCTTGTACGATTAGCCGTACGCCCCCCCCCCCCCCTCTCTCTCTCTCTCTCTCTCTCTCTCTCTCTCTCTCTCTCTCTCTCTCTCTCTCTCTCTCTCTCTCTCTCTCTCTTTCCAGCTTATATCTGGTTATGCAAATTTTCAGTCATTAATAGGTTCGTCTTGGCATTATATTTGTCAATTTAGAAGACCTTTTCCTTGTAATTAGTATAAGTTGCCTAGTTGAGAACGGGAGAATTTAAAATATGGTTACATTATCTCGAATTACAGGTATGATTTATCTTCTTCACAGTTTTGTTCTACATTATTGCTACTATTGTTAATCATCCATTATTTGCTTAGTTATTTGTAATCTTAAGGGGACACTGACTGCTTTGTTGGCCTATAAATTCATTCATTCATAAATTCTTAGTTTCCTCGCTAGAAATCCCTCAAACTTAGACAAACATCCCCTAGACCCCCCTTGAAGATAAATTTGTAAATTTGTCGGTAGAATAATGTTTCGGCCGAAGGCCGTTCCTATTACAATTACAGGCTCGCTATCGCTCGCCAGGAAAAAGGCGACACCTAAATGGCACGATAGGTCTTAAAATTTATAACGAAATGGGATGAAAGGTCTTACAATCGCCAAACAAATGGGCCGAACTTCTAAAAATCTAAAAAATATATGAGACTAAACACGAGGGAGAAAGGGGACCAGAAAAACGACCGTCTCCCCTTAAAATATAGTTATGCTGCTTTATATAACCTCAAGCTGATTGTGTTATCCTTTAGAATATTGTCCAATCTATAAAGTTACCGATATTTATTACAATTCCTGCATTATGTGATATGGTAATCAGGTATTCATTTGCAATCGTAATTTTCTAAAAGGAATCTATTAATAATTATCGGCAATACTGGTGAAAGTATTGCCGATAATTACTTCACTACTAACCCTTCTCTCATCTTAAGGGGAGATATCCACTTGAGGGATTTTTTTTTTCTGGACTCCTTTCTCCCTCATGTTTAGCCCCATTGTTTTTCTAATTTTAAGACGTTTGCCCCATCATTTTGACGATTTTAAGAACTTTCAACCCATTTCTGTCAATTTTAAGACCTTTCGTGCCATTTAGGTGTCGATTTTATCCTGGCGAGCGATAGCGAGCCTGTAATTTAAGAGGAAGGAAATTTTTCTACCGAAAAATGTACAAATTTATCTTGAAAGGGGATCAAGGGGGTGTAATCTTAAGCTTGAAGGATATCTAGGGACCAAACTAAAAACCTCCCCTTAACTTGGCTAAACAGGAAATACCTCCAGCAGAGTCATACATCTCTCTCTCTCTCTCTCTCTCTCTCTCTCTCTCTCTCTCTCTCTCTCTCTCTCTCTCTCTCTCTCTCTCTCTCTCTCTCTCTCTCTCTCTCTCTCTCTCTCTCTCTCTCTCTCTCTGATTGTGTGTTGATGTGTTCGTGTTTATGTAAATTCTTGTAACCTAAGACCACCCATGGTCTTCACACACATCTTCTTGTCTACTACATTATTTTATCTAAACACCATTGGCTAATTACTAAATATATATTATCTTTAACTTGTAAGTTATTCTAACCAACATAACAGTACCTGTAATATGTAATTTGAAAACAAGTATATAATCATTTGTAGGGGGGTGACCTGCTTTTTTTCTCTTTTTCTCTCTGGCTTTTATCCATTCGGCCCCATTCAGCCTACCGTTTTAAGACGTTTATCCCCATCCAGGTGTCTATTTCCTCCTGGCGAACGATAGCGAGCCAGCATTGAATGGAGAAATCCGGCTTCGCCGGAGAAATTTTTCTATCGAAAAATGTACAAAATTAGCCTGCTGTCAAAACACCTGGAGGGGGATAAACGTCTTAAAACAGTAGGCTGAATGGAGCCGAATGGATACAACCCAGAGAAAGGGAGAACAGGAGAGAAGGAAAGCAGGTGACCCCCCTTAATATACTCGTGCAATACATATTATTTTGGTGGCTAAATCTCTCACGCTTTCAAGTTTCGGTTGGAAACAGGATACATAGATACTTGAAACGTGTTTAAATTAATTGCATTGCTTCGTTAGTTGCATACAGTTTCAATTTAAGGGGGGTGACTTGCTATTTTTTCTCTCTCTGGTTTGTATCCATTCGGCCTCATTCAGTCTACTGTATTAAGACATTTATCCCCATCCAGGTGTCGATTTATACCTGGCGAGCGATAGCGAGCCACCATATTTTGGATGATGAGTTAGACAGCTGACTAAATTTGTAAATTTTTCGATAGAAAAAAAAAGCCGGCAAAGCCGGATTTCTCCATAAAATGCTGGCTCGCTATCGCTCGCCTGGAAAAAATCGACACCTGGATTGGGATAAATGTCTTAATACAGTATGCTGAATGGGGCCGCATGGATACAACCAAGAAAGAGAAAAATGCAGGTGACCCCCCTTAAGCCAGCGCAGAAATGTATACAGTCACTGAAATTTATCGCGGGTGCTTAAATGCGAACAATGGCCATGATGGTGATTCTGAAATATTGCCGTAGTATGGTTCAGATAATAATCAAGGTTATGTGTACCCCTTTCCATGTGTACGAGACAGAGAGAGAAAGAGTGTGTGTGTGTGTGTGAGAGTGAGTGAGTGAGAGAGAGTGTGTGAGTGAGTGAGTGAAAGAGAGAGTGAGAGTGAGTGGATATGTGAAAATAATGTTCATCTCTGGCAGGAAGCATGGGAATTGGCACTTAAAGGTGGGGGTGCATGGGTTGAGATAAACATGGCATGATAATCGCCAACCTGTACATAATTATCTTGCTAAATGCAATGGCACTGAACTAATTATTAACAATGGTATAAAGGATTTTGTGGATCGTCTATACCGGGCCTGTGACGTCACAAGAGTGTAAGTCCACCATCCAGTCCAGGATGAGGATACTAGTGTGACGTCACTATGACGTCACAGGCCCGGTATAGACGATCCACAAAATCCTTTATACCATTGTTAATAATTAGTTCAGTGCCATTGCATTTTACAAGATAATTACATGCAGGTTGGCGATTATCATTCCATGTTTATCTCAACCCATGCACCCCCACCTTTAAGTGCCAATTCCCATGCTTCCTGCCAGCGATGAAAATTATGTTCACATATCCACTCACTCTCACTCTCTCTTTCACTCACTCACTCACTCCCTCTCTCTCACATTTTACTGAATATAATCGTCTAATAGTATCCAGAATAAAATTAAGAAGACGTCGCCGGTTCAGAAGGGGTTAAAATTGTTGATGTTAAAGTGTGAGATAGATGCCAGGAGCAGGATCAAGTTATCTATATAAATATTATAAAGTATTAACCCATCCAATACCAGTGACTACCTGTTTATTATATTCTGGCAACTATTAGACGATTTTAGTCAGCTGAGGAACGACGTCTACCAATTGAAGAGCTACAGACTATCTCCATTAATCCTTTTAGCTTCCATATATCCTTCCTAAGCTTCATAAAATCGTCTAAATGTAGCGGAAATCAGACGAAAAAAGACGTCACCGGTACTGTATGGGTTAATATTATAAAGTATATGCTAGAACCATCAGGAGCGCAGGAACAATCAACTGGTCGCTCTACGCCAGCCTTAATGGTCAGATACCCTACAATTATCCCGCCGATGAATCAGTCGGAACCGAAGTTACCGCTCTCGCTATCTCTCTCTCTCTCTCTCTCTCTCTCTCTCTCTCTCTCTCTCTCTCTCTCTCTCTCTCTCTCTCTCTCTTTTCTCTCTCTCTCTTTCGATCGCTTTCAAAATGTCTGGCCACACAGAGCTTGAAGCAGTTTAAATTGTAGAATGAGGGAAAGACAGATTATGGGAGAGAGTTCCAGAACTTACTTGTTGAGTAGAAGAAAGACTGGAAAATCCGTTCACTTTTGGGTTAAATAGGGGGGGGATTGGGGTGGGAATGTGTTGAATGGCGGGTGCCCCCACTCTCTGTAAGGAAGGAGGTATACACTGAGAACACTCTGAAGAACCACCGATTATTGTAATAGAGATAAGCAACATTGCGGCGTGTAGAAAAAGAATTAGTAAGAAGTGAAGTGATGAGATGATTTTTTTTTTTACTGTACCCTTTCGAGAATGCGGTATGAGTGGAACCTCCCCACACCTGTGTACACTATTTGATAGGCTATATGGGCACACTGTACCCTATACAGAGCAAGAAGCTGTGCGGAGGTGAAGAACCCACGGAAACAATTGAAACATAAGTTATAAGAAAAACTCCTTTATCGCATTGAAAGGTTAGGGCACCTGAAGAAAAAAACAAATATTTTGGTATTCTTTTTTTAGGATAACGTGTATACAGTTTATTTGGCTTGTGTGTACTGTATATTGCTGAAATCGAATACTGCACTGCACTGTACAAAATATCCGTAAAATTTACAGTGGCAAACAATAACTTACCACTATCAAAAACCTTATTCAGTATTACAGTTGTCAGCTGTATTTTACCTTCAGTTTCCTACATTAATCCCGTAAACAATTAGCAATACTGTACCGTCAGAGTAGTAAGATTATCACTGTTGATTATACGATATTATGTTGGCAATTGTGCTACGA
>CM064502.1:50409867-50489614 GCA_032716605.1 Paralithodes platypus
GAAAGGTCTTACAATTGACAACGAAATGGGGCGAAGGTGTTAACATCGCCAAACTAATGGGCCGATAGTCTTATAATCTAAAATAAATGGCGCTAAACATGAGGGAGAAGAAGGTCCAGAAAAACGGTCTGCCTCCCCTTAAGTGATCAACTCGTCGAAGTGAACTTCAGGTATGGGAATAAACGTCTTAAAACAGTTGACTGAATGGGGCCGAATGGATACAAGCCAGGGAAAGAGAGAAAAGGAGAGAAAGATAAAAAAAAACGGTGACCCCCTTAAGGGGAGATATCCACTTGAGGGATTTTTTTCTGGACCCCTTTCTCCCTCATGTTTAGCCCCATTGCTTTTGAGATTTTAAGACCTTCGCCCTAGTAGTTTGGATATTTTAAGACATTTTGCCCCATTTCTGTCAATTTTAAGACCTTTCGTGCCATTAAGGTGTCGATTTTTTCCTGGCGAGCGATAGCGAGCCTGTAATTTAAGAGCAACCGGCCTCTGGCCGGGACATTTTTCTACCGAAAAATGTACACATTTATCTTGAAAGGGGGTCTAGGGGGTGTAATTTTAAGTTTGATGAAAACGTAGGGAACAAACTAAATACCTCCCCTTAATATAAACGGATATTAGCAATATTGATGCATACATTTTATAATATGTAACAGCTACTACTACAGCAGTTATGTTAGTGTATGTCTGCATCCCTTGCGTTATATTGTAGATACTTTTATAGTACATTTTCAGAATAACTTGCCTCAATTGACCACTTGCGAGTTTCAGGCTATAAGGAAGTTGGAGCTGTAGAAGTCGATATTTAGCAGAATAACCAGCTATAATACGGTTTTATTAGTGTTATAAATACATAAAACCAAATTCAACATACTATTTATCCATCAGCAACCTACATAATTACTGTATTCGTGTTTAATATCGATGTTTACAGGTCGAAATTCCTTATAGACTGAAACTCGCAAGTGGTCAATTGTGCCACCTCTTCGCATCTTTTCACGAGGTACTAGGGCAGCTGGTAACGCCCATGACTTAACAATTATTCCTTCACAATGCACAGTTTCAGCATTTCAAAACTCGTGTATTACCCGAACCACCTATCTGTGAAACTCACTTCCTCAGAGTAATTGTCCACCCATCTTTAACCCCCAGCAGAATATACCCAAGTGTTACAGACTCTATAATGAAAGGAGGATGCCATTAGGCAAATTAACTTTGTTTTCAACATTATTATTTTACTTCCTCCCTTTTATATTAATATATATATATATTAAGGGGATATTTCCACTTAAGCTGATTTTTTTCTTGACTCCTTTCTCCCTCATGTTTAGCCTCATTGTGTTTCTAATTTTAAGACGTTTGCCCAATTATTTTGACGATTTTAAGAACTTTCAACCCATTTCTGTCAATTTTAAGACCTTTCGTGCCATTTAGGTGTCGATTTTATCCTGGCGAGCGATAGCGAGCCTGTAATTTAAGAGAAACCGGCTTTCAGCCGGGACATTTTTCTAAGGAAAAATGTACAAATTTATATTGAAAGGGGCTCAAGGGGGTGTAATCTTAAGCTTGAAGGATATCTAGGGACCAAACTAAAAACCTCCCCTTAAACCACTTGTCCCATCTCTCCTCTCGCTCTCAAAGTTGAGTCGTCTAATTGTTTTGTTCTTCTTTTCCATGTTTCTGCTGCCACTCTAGGACATCGCCAATGTAAGTATAAATTATGGATTCTGTTCTTTAAAGTAACGCTAATGGAAGGCCAAATGAAGGTAACCCGAAAATATGATTGGGGAATCTGGTATGAAACGTCAGACAATAAATAGCTAAAATGGAAATTCCTGAACTGGATACACTGTGAACAAATATTCTTAACATTAACAGTAGCTGATTGTAAATTACCACAAATAACACTTTTGTATACAATTTACGATTAAAAGGCCCTAAATAACCCCTATACGTGCAAGGACATCAACATATCAAGCATGCCTCATCTCCCATATCGTGAACCTAATCAACCAACAGTAAGGCAAGTCATAAACAATCACTAGTGTGCGGCCAATCATATATCGCGTTCAGTGTCAAACCCACCGACACAGTGGCAAGGCAGTGTGACACGAGCTAATTTCCCGTCAACTTTCACTGGCAATCTACCTTCGGTAAAGTCTCCGCTCCTAACGCAAATTAGCCGTAAAACATTTCAGGTTAGATATATATATAGCCTACCTGTATATATATACATATATATATAAATTAGTAAACCATATACAAAAAAGCAATAATAAACAATTGATACCTCATATAATAAATAAATGAAATATAATAAATAATTGAATAAATATACTTGCTCCCGAAAACTGTGGGTGAACCGACTAGAAAAACCACCCTAGACAAACAGTAATCAACGTTATACGAGATTTGTCATCTCTATCCTAGATTAACAAGTAAATCAACTCACAAACTTTCATAGAAAACTTTTAAAATGTACCACTATTATCTTAACTTGAAAATCATCGCAAACGAAGTACATAATATCTAACTGATCAAAACTTAATACCGGTAGCTCTTAGCAATCTCTTTGGTCCTTATTGTAAGTTAATATAAGTTAGAGTTAAACAACAAACTGTTCCTTTGTACATTTTCAGCCAATGGTTGTAACTATCAATAAACCGTTTATTATTGTTATTTTCTTATTATTATTATTATTATTATAAATATTATTATTACACACACACACACACACAATCAATTACCTGGTGATGAGTGTGTGAACAGGAGTGAGTGTAGTAATGAGACTCAGCGGGGGAGCCAACAGAAGGGCTGAATCTCTACCTGGCTATGGACACACCCTACTCGGACCTCATTCCCTTTCTGACCCTTTTTTCCTCCGTCATATATGCGAGTGGAAGGTATATTTATACTCGACTCATGCTTCTTCTTCTTGGACCAGATCAACAAAGAACTCGGAGAGAAGATTACTTAAGGGATGATTTAGATTTTAGAGGGTGGTTGGTGATAATTCAGATTCGACAATTTGGACTAATTTTACTGCTCAGACAGATTCAACCGCCTTCACTAATTCGACCATTTGTATTGATTTGACTAATTCTCGCTCTGTCTAATTCGAAAGTGGTTCAGATTCGTTGACATTATGTGTTAGAAAAGAGATAAAATTAACCATTTTGTTCAATTCGAATGCTCGACAGTCGAGTTTGACTTCATCCTAATTCAACTCACTTACATTAACCACTGCACCCAAATTTGCTGATCAGCTTATTTGACCATTGTCCCTATTTGACCAGACAACAGAGTTTAATTGCTCAACCCAATTTCACCATACAATCTTATTCAGCTGTGTACCCAATTCCACTGTTCACCCCAATTCTATTATTTAGCCCAGGACTTCATTAACCACTTTGCCCAATTTGAACCTTCACCCCAATTTGACCACTCACCCCAATTTGGCCACTCACCCCAATTTGACCACTCACCCCAATTTGGCCACTCGCCCGAATTTGACCACTCACCCCAATTTGACCACTCACCCCAATTTGACCACTCACCCCAATTTGACCACTCACCCCAATTTGACCACTCACCCCAATTTGACCATTCACCCAAATTTGACCCTTCATCCCAATTGTACCACTCACCCCAATTTTACCACTCACCTCAATTTTACCACTCACCCCAATTTTACCCTTCACCCCAATTTTACCCTTCATCCCAATTTGACCACTCGCCCCAATTTGACCACTCACCCCAATTTGACCCTTCATTCCAATTTGACCACTCACCCCAATTTTACCACGCACCCTAATTTGACCCTTCACCCAAATTTGACCACTCACCCCAATTTGACCCTTCACCCCAATTTGACCACTCACCCCAATTTGACCACTCATCCCAATTTGACCACTCACCCCACCTTGACTACTCCCCCCATTTTGACCTGTTATGCAACGTTGTAAACCAACTTGCAATAATACTTGTTTTCATAAGCTCCTTGTTTAGGATAACTTAGAAGATAATCCTGCTCGACAGGAACACAACTAGCATTACTATTAAGGTTTCTAATTTACTCAATCACTCCCCAAACACAATAAACACATGGAGTAAATACAAATAACTGTTTATTTCTTAATCACTAAATACAGTACATCAAGTGGGCGCATCCGGATCTTAACTATTAACTATAAGTCCAATGGCAATTTAAAGGTGACTGAGAAAGAGTTAAATATGTTTTACTCGATCATGAAATATGGTGTCACTTACAAAACATCAAACGGGAGACATATATAATACACAAAACAGAACATAAAAATATGATGACAATATATATGTGTGTTAGTGTACGCAGAGAGGAATGGAAGATGAACAAATATATACAACCGAGGTAATCGGCTCGGTGGTATAAGGGTAAGCGTGGCTGGGGAAAGAAAAGGTCGCCTGACCAGGTCAGCTATCAAAGGGTCAAGTCAAATTGAGTAGTTAGGGGGAAGTGGGGATAGGACAAGAATTAGTTGGATGAAGTGAATTTTAGCAGGAGAAATAGGTGTCCAGGCTTAACTGGAGCTGCCTGAGGGTTTTCAGTGTTTGGGAGATCGGCGTTACTACGAAGACGGCTGGACCCGACCAGGGAGGCAGTGGGTCGAGAGCTGGGCAGCTGGAACTGTGGGCTACTGTACGGGTAGGGAATTTAAGGCCATATATTTATCCTCCCGGCCCGACTGGGAGTCCCGTACTAATAGCCCGCTGGTGATGAGGTGTTGGTGAGGGTGATGGGTGGTGGTGGTGATTTTACTTCCTCGGGAGGTCCGGGAAGCCTTGCTTCAGAGCTTGCTCCACTGTTAGGCTGCATTCGATGTAGTTGTATTTGCCTTTTGTGTGAAAATAGCAATTGCAGCCTTCCTTCTTCCATTCTAACATGCAGTAGCTCAGGAATCCGTCGTATTCAGGTGTGACGCAGTCCTTGTAAGCATTACTCATTATCATGTTGTGGTCCTTAGACAGGTGTGGTAGGCAGATATCCAAGAACAATTGGTGAGGGGTCTTGGGGGTGACTGGTTTCTTCTCCTCTACCTGTCTCACTGGTTCGATTTCAATGAGGGGCATGGAGGCACCTTTTTCAGGTTTTGAAGGAGGCTCTGCAGGTGGGTTGGTGTTGACTGCAGGGGTCTCCTCCATCGCCTCTTCTTCTTCTGCTGCAGGTGTCGGAGTTGAGTTGGTTTCTTCAACAGTTCCTCCAGTAGCTTCTACAGGATCAGCTTCTGGAGTTACTGCTTCAGATTCAGGGGGACAGTTTTTTCTGTTTAGAGGCGCTTTGATGGTCAAGCGCCTCTGTGGAGTAGGTCTCTGTCTGACAGGACCCCTCTGGGCATTGTCCAACAACCCTCCTGGTACAAGAATACCTAGGAGATTGTTGGCCTGAAGGGGGGCAGGTAGGTATTGCTGGAGGAGGGAGTTGTTTCCTCCAGCAAGAGCCACGGCCGTCCTGATGATAATATCGATCTTAATTGATATATCATCAGGCAGGTCCATGCTCTTTAGTCTGTCAACCTTTTTCATAATACCCTGCCTCTCCTTCAAGTCTCGGGCATGATGTGAGCCCTTGACTGTTTTTCCCCTGGGTCCTGTGACCAGAGTGGCCTCATGACCTCTTGCCCCTGTTTTGGTGTGGAATTCTACCCTCTCTCCGTCACCTAGAGAGGGTACAGACTTCCTGGGGTTGTTTTTCTTAATATTTTTGTGGTGTACAAAAATATCAGTGCTGTTGTTGTCCCTGATGATAAATCCAAAGCTCTTCTTCACATTAAACCACTTTACAGTGCCGGCAACGAGTGTGGTAGCTGCGGGAGGCATTGTGGTGGTGGTGAAGAGAGGAGGATATGTAGCTCTGCTCGGTGTGGCTGCTCAACTCAGAATGACCCTATCAAAGGGGTGCCACACGGAAGGTAAGGTCAGTTTACTGCGATCACCTTAAATAAATATCTGATATAGTGCAACGTTAAATCAGGCAAACAAGATGGAAAGTTATAATTAATACTGGTGATAAGACAATTTAATTTACAAATTAACTAAAATAAAATACTGGGGAATAATCACTAGCACGATCTATGAAAAATAAATATAATCGTAAATGAGCTATGATCACAGGTAATGAGGAATTCAGATTCACAAAACGCGTAGTGAATAAATCTAGCTGGAATAGTAGCTAATTATACAGCGTGTTTATATATAGATATATATATATATATATTAATAAACCGCTGAAGATAAAATAATTGCACAGAACGAAGTAGTGACTGACAATAGCCAAATAGTAGGCCGATGAATAATAACTTAAAACAAACTACGCAGAATACATAGTAAATTATAATAACCTCAACAGAGGCAGATGAAATATACATTAATTCAAAGACACAGAACGACGTAGTGACTTATAATAGCCGGAAATAAAGGGTGGTGATACACGGAGAGGTACGATATGAATTCATCCACTGGTAATAAATTAGGATCTTGATCATATATTGTGGTGGATCAAATTATTCACAAGAACTATTATAGAAAAGCAATAATGAATATAGCTTGAATTAAACTCGACGGAACGGGTTTTTACTTTGAACACAGAAAGTATTTTATTTAAGAATGAATTACTATGATATTAGATAGAACACTCATTGAGTATTAAAGAACAAATTTTTCTCTCCTCGTACACTTCACTACAAACTTGAACATAAGAACATAAGAACATAAGAAAATGGGAGTTGTGACGCCTCCCGGCGTTAGCAGAATGGTTGCGTGGGGCATTGCAGCTCGCTAGCGCTCGCCAGGATGGGGGGATGGGCTACAGTTGTCCTAGAATGATCTGCTTTATGTAATTAGTGTCGTGTTGCCACAGACAGTCTAGCAATGGTCTTTGTTTTGGTCTGTGACCGCGCCTTATATTTTATATTCGCTATAATATAAATGTTGCTTGGGTGGGAGGCGAGCGAGAGAGGGTGAGGGAGTACACCTGGCAGCGGGGTGAGCTATGACGCGGCTCGCTTGGGCGCTGACGGCGTTGGCGGCCGGGTGGTCAACTAGTCCCTTCCCATCGCGGCCTCGTGTTCTTTACCAGCTCAGAGCTTGCCTGACACGCGTATCGCCTACATCCTTTGCAATGCTGTCCCCCATACTCGCCACTTTGCATACTATTTCTCTCTCTCGACTTCTCCTTTCTCATTCTCTAATCTTTATTAAACTCAACATCCCTTCTGGTGTCAGCATAGACGTTCACCGTCGACCAGTCGTATTGTACGCGAAGCTCTTCAGATATTTCCATGTATTAGGTTAAGGAGGTATTATGCTTTATTGAGGTTTGGAGAGACGGACTTTTCCGTATGTGTCCTCACTCGGAAAGGTTGTAGACCGGTATATGTCTCCCTGGCAAGGTGTTGAGTGATTCTGCTTGGTTATCTAAAGCTAGACTAGGGGTAAGGTTACTGTGTCGTTGTCTCCGATGTGTGCAGTGTTAGCTAAGCCCTGCACGACATCGACAGGTACTGTGGGAGCCTAAGTTGTCTTCGGGTGGGTTTACTTTGCGAGCACAGCGCTGTGGTGTGAGAGGGGCATAGCCTATCCCTCACAACATAGTGCTGCCTCTTTGTGTTGACTTCTGAGGGATCGCCAGGATAGAACTAGGTACTAGAGACCTAGATTTATCAAGAGAGCATCCCCGTCATATAACGTAATCTTCATTATACCACCTTCGGACAACGTTAGGCTACGAGCCGCATGCTCGCCCATTGTTGCCCTGCCTTGATACCACAGCTAGACTTTATTAACTGAGCAGACACTGGTTAGAGATAAGCCCCATTATTATATGTATGCAACATTATTATTCACTGCACTTTTGAGCCGAGGTTGTTGTTGAGTTGCACAACCCTAGTAGGCTGTTTGCGTTGTGTCACGAAGCATTTCTTTAGTTGTCGAGCATTACTACCTTTGCGCAGTCTTTATTATTCGCCTGCCTATTATTACTATATGTCCTAGTATTTATTGTGACCCGTATTCTGCATTATAATTGTTCAAGATTCTTTACGAACATCTTCCCAGCATCAGACTTATTTCAGAAGTTTCCAGTTGATGTTGCAGGACTAGCATCGCACTTTCTTTAATACAGGAGTGCCAGTTATTTGAGTATCTACCGTAACGTTAATTAATCACGTTAACTATCTTTTCTTTGTGTAACCTAATCGAGTAATCTTTTACTGTTTGAGAATAGGCTGTTTCATCGAGCTCAGCCTAGTGTGTGTGCACCAGTTACCGAGTCATAGGATACCTCGTTGTCCAGGCACGACTCAGGGCGGTAATGGTGTTTTGTTTTCCTGTGTTTAAGGCAGGGGTTGGATCTAGTGTTACCGTTGTTGCATTTTGCCATTATCTAGTCCAATGTTGAAGAGCCCTGTGTCTTTGAGAACCTGGATCGTAACAAATGGCGACCTAGCTCAGGATCTTGTGAACTAAGAGATAATTGCAGGATTGTTGTGGTCATTTGTTTTATTGAGGAATATAGTGGGCACATTATTTTTTTTTTTGGCAAAAGTAGTATAGCACTTGAGAGTCTTCAGACATTTTTGGCAAGTGAATAGTGCTACATAAGAGTTTGGGGTACTTCTTTTCTGAATATTGTGGTGAGAAATTTTTGTGAGCATCATGTCTTATACCGGGTCAGAGGAGAATCGAGACACAGTACGTAATGTCGAAACTGAGGAACAGCAGCATGATGAAAGGGTTAATCGGGTGAACTGTGAGGAGGATGCTAGGATATTTTTGCAATGGCCTGTTACTGCCGAGCGGGTGGAGGGTATGGATCGGTACGGTCTTCAATGCCTGGCCACAGCTATCGGTCATGCTGTTACTAGCAGCATGACCAAGGATAACTTGATAACGTGTGTACTGGGCAGGGTGACTGGTGAGCGAGATGGGTTGAGTGCTCAGAGCCCTTCGGCCATGCTTCCCCTACACTCGACTCCCAGCCATCCCAGTAGTTTGCCGACCCCGGGTACGCTTCCGCAGTTGGGTGGTGACTGGCAGGGTGGGTTGCCCCTGGGGGAACCACCGGTAATTTCAAACATTGTAGCACCTTCACCTCCTCAAGGGTTAACTCCCGAATTATTGCTTCAGCTCAAATTAGCTAAGATCCAGCAGCAAATAGAATCAGCTAAGATCGAAGAGAGAAAGGCTATCAGGGCATCTGAGATTCAACAGCAACAAAGGGCATGTGAGCTTCAGCAGCAAACAGAGCTAGCAAAAATCCAAGCTGATTTAGAGTCGACTAGGTACTGTGCCGACATGGACGTAGAGAAGTCGCGAGTAGAGACAACGGGACAGCGACTTGGGGCTGGTAACCGTGTTCATGAGCAGTCTCTCTCGCACTTATTGAAACTGGTTCCGGTGTTTGATGAGAGTGGTGTAACAGAATTTTTCACACGCTTTGAGAAGAAGTGCCAGGAACACCAGTGGCCAGAGAGTAAATGGGCAGCACTTTTATCCTCTAGATTAATAGGCAAGGGTCTTAAAGCCTACGATGCGTTGCCTATAGAGTCTTGTATTATCTATGAGGAACTCAAGGAGGCTGTCCTGAGAGCATACGAACTACAACCAGAGACGTACAGGTTGAAGTTCCGGGGTGTTACCAAGGTTCGGGAGAGCACCTTTTTGGAGCATGCCCGGGAGCTGTCCGATGCTTTTGGGAATTGGCTGAGGTCGGAGAAAGCTACTACGTTTGACGACATTAAACAGTTGGTGCTTTTAGAGCAGTTTTTTCAAATGCACGGGCGGCGACCTGACGTTAAACCTTAAAGAAAAGCAACCAAAAACTCTACAAGAGGCAGCTGAGATGGCTGACCTCCGGCTATCACTAATTCGTGGGTGCGGGTCTGCCCAGCGTAGTGAGGCAGGTAACAAGGGGCGTGACGCCCCACCCCCCCCGAGTTAGTGATATACCTTATGCAAACAAGTACAAGAGCCATGATACCAAGACTGACCACAAGACTAGGACCGTCCCATTTAAGAAGGGGCCGGGCCCTTCCCAGTACCAAGGGAAGCCCAAAGGGGAGTTGGAGTGTTATCATTGTCATAAAAAGGGGCACTTTGCAAGAGTCTGTCCTAGCAAACCACCTACAGCAGCTGTGTCTTTGGCCTGCAACATTGGTGTGTCTCCGAAGTCATCTGAGTTTGCCCGGGGCAGTTCGTCAGAGGCTGAGGCACAGCCAATGCAGAAGCACCTGGGAGGCTCGAACCCTGCTCAGGATGTTTTTTGCGACCATAGAGGGCGGGGTTGCGTGATGTGGGCGGGGCGCAAGCATGGAGTAGAGGTCTCGCGTGATACAGGTGCTTCCTAGACTCTGATGAAAAACTTGACTGGCTACCCTATAAACGCGGCTCGGGTGGTGGTGGTGCAGGGTATTAATGCAACTCGGTCATACCCGCTGGTGCGGTTGGAGTTGGAGGTGGATGGTGTGGCACGTGAATTGGATGTCGGGATTGTGGAGAAACTGCCAGTGGAGGGCGTCGACCTTCTTCTCGGCAACGACTTTGCAATGCCCGCTTCTGAGGTTCTACCCTTAGTCGTTGCCGAGAGGCCGGCCGACGTGAGTAGGGAAGAGCAAGAATGGGTCGAGCGGTGCCAGACACAACCCATGGCGTGTGTTGTCACCCGTGCTCGGGCAGCTAAAGTGTCACAGCCTAGTCCTCCGTCTTCAGACCAGCGGAGGAACGATCAACAGGAGGAGGCTAAAGCTGGAGTTGGTTTTAAGAGTTTTGACTCGGCGGCTCTCCTGGGTGATTCAGTATTAGCACCATTACTTAATTCTGGAGTAGCCCCTGGGCCTGTCATCGAGAGTGACGAGGCTGGGCATGACGAGTCTCCACGACAGCAACGTTATGTACATCGAGAGAGACAGAGGGAGCAGCCCAGTATCGGGGAAGGTCATGCATTGCTCCGGGAGCAGTTAGATCGCTTGGCACCCTCAGATATACGTCGGTTGCAACTAGAGGACCCTGAGCTCCAAACGTGTGCTAATGGAGCTGTAGAGCTCGACGAGGACGGCGATGCACAGCCAGGAGATTTTTTTGTATTTAGAAGGCATCCTCTATAGGCGTTTTCAAGACCCTAAACGTAGTTGGCAAGAGGGGTCCGGAGTAGTGGACCAGTTGGTGGTGCCACGGGAGTGCAGGGATAGCCTACTGAGGTTGGCGCATGACATACCACTGGCAGGACATCTAGGGGTGAGAAAAACGGTGGCGGCTTTAGAAAAATTGTTTTGGTGGCTGGGGTTGAAGGGGCAGGTGGTAACCTGAATAGCAAGGTGTCATACGTGCCAGAGGGTTGGAAAACCTAACCAAACAATTCCGAGAGCCCCGTTGCACCCCATTCCTGTCAGTGGACCGCCCTTCAGTAAGGTCATCATTGATATGGTCGGACCCCTAACCCCTACTAGTGCCGGTAATAAATTTCTATTAACTATCATGGATGTGGCCACTCGTTATCCTGATGCATATCCAATGAGAAATGGCACGGCGAAAACTGTTGTCCGGAACCTGCTCTTGTATTGCTCGCGGTATGGTTACCCGCAAGAGGTGCAATCGGACCAAGGTTCTAATTTTACCTCTAATCTGTTCAAACAAACTATGATTCAGCATGGCATCAGCACTGTCGTCTCTTCTGCGTATCACCCGGAGAGTCAAGGGGTGTTGGAGAGGTGGCACGCCACGCTGAAAAGCATGCTTCGATGTTATTGCGCAGAGAACGGAAAGGATTGGGACCTTGGTCTGCCGTATGTTTTGTTCGCGGCAAGAGAAGTACCTGGAGAGAGTCTCGGTTTCAGTCCGAATGAGCTTGTTTTCGGGCATCAGGTGAGGGGCCCTCTCCACATGGTGAAGGAGATTTGGGAGGGTACCGCTAAGCCATGTTCTATGTTGAGATACGTCCTCGAGAGCAGAGAGAGAATGCTTAGAAGTCTGGAGCTGGCCGGGCGTAATTTGGTGAGTTCGCAGGCCCGTATGAAGGACAGGTACGATACTAAGGCGAAACTCCGGGAGTTTCAGGTAGGTCAAGAGGTGTTGGTCCTGTTGCCTTTGTCAGGTCATCCTCTGGCTGCCAAGTACGCTGGGCCTTATCGGGTGGTGTCAAAGATCTCCGATCTAGATTACCTCGTTGCCACTCCAGACCGGAAGAAGCGTAACCAACTATGCCACATTAATTTGTTGAAGGAGTATGTGAGGCGCCCACCTGAGTCACTAGCTGTCCCTGTGTTGACCTGCTGCGGTCATGTTGGAGAAGGAGAGGGGGGCAGCAATGACCAGGTGGATGATAACTGGGATTGTCATGTCTCGGCTGATCAGTGGGCGGGGAATTCGAGCCAATGTGCGCATGATGCTCTGGCGCACCTGCCGGAGGAACAGCAGGTGGCAGTGCAGCGCCTGTTCGATTCATACCCCACTGTATTTGCCGAGCACCCAGGCCTCACTACTCAAGCGGTGCATGACGTCGATGTAGGAGAGCACCCCCCCTTCAAGTCGATACCTTATCGGGTGCCACCCATTAAACTCCCAGCGCTCAGGGATGAGCTGGAGTATATGCTGGCGAGAGGCTTGATCGAGAAGGGGGCAGTACGGTGGACTTCTCCTGTCACTCTGCAGCCCAAACCTGATGGAAAAGTTCGGTTCTGCATTGACTTTAGGCGGTTGAACGGGTTGACCCCCACCAACGCATATCCTCTTCCCCGGGTGGATGACAGTGTGGATAAGATCGGGAAAGCAAGGTACTTGACCAAGGTAGACCTCGTCAAAGGCTACTGGCAAGTACCACTGTCTGAGCGGGCTAAAGAGGTGTGCGGGTTTGTGGTGGATGGCAGTACTTACCGTTGCAACGTGATGCCATATGGTCTGAAAAATGCACCGGCCACTTTCCAGAGCTTAATGAACGACATCGTAGCAGACATCCCAAACTGTACTGTCTACCTTGATGACGTGATCATTTATGACAACGATTTCCAAAGTCACTGTGAGCACATAGAAGCCTTATTTAGTCAACTTAGTAAAGCAAGCTTGGTGGTTAATCTGGGCAAGTGTGACTTTGTGCAAGCCACGGTGCAGTATCTGGGGTTTGTGGTTGGGTTAGGGCAGGTGAGCCCGCCCCAACAGAAGATACAGGCTATCGACTTGTTCCCCAGGCCGACCACCAAGCGGCAGATCATGAGATTTTTGGGCATGATTGGGTATTACCGCCGCTTTATAAGAGGCTATTCTACTGTGTTAGCTCCTTTGACAGATCTACTAGCCAAAGATAAAAAGTTCCGCTGGGCACCTGAGTGTGAGCAGGCGTTTCGAGTAGTTAAACACCTTTTATGCACTCACCCTATCCTCAGGGCCCCGGACTTTGAACGACCATTTCAGTTGGCGACTGATGCCAGCGGAGTAGGGGCTGGTGCCGTACTTTTGCAGACAGACGAGGAAGGTCTTGAGCATCCAGTCAGTTTCTTTTCAAAGAAATTTAATTCAGCACAGAAAAACTATTCGGTTGTTGAAAAGGAACTGCTGGCAATCGTGTTAGCGCTCAGACACTTTGAGGTCTATGTTCCTGCCTATGGGCCAGTCGTGGTAGTGTATACCGACCACCACCCGCTTAAATTCCTCAATCAATTCCACAACCGGAATGTGAGGCTGACCAGATGGTCGCTCATGTTGCAAGAGTACAACTTAGACATTCGCCATATTGCCGGTTGTGAGAATGTGATTGCGGACTGTTTGTCGCGGGTGGAGGATCCGGGGTAGGCTACCACAGTATGTTGGTATAGCCTCCTGTCTTGGCTCGCGGTGTATTTTTGCGCTGGTGCTTGTTGGCTCGCGTGTGTAGCATCAACGTAGGGTCGCAGGGCAGGAGTTGTTGGCTTTGATTAGAAGAAAATTAGGCTACATCTATAGTAGCCGCCAAAAACAACATTAAAATAAAATATGAAAAATTAAATAAAAACTCTTTCTTTTGATAATTAATTTTAAGATAATATTGTAGCTGAGTACTGAGTGCAGATGATTTTCCCTCAGTAGGCTGTGCTTCTTAAAGCTCGCTCTGGGAGCAAAATGTTATGAATTAATGTATTATATTTGGGAAGGGTGATAAGATTTTTTTATATATAAATGTTGTTGTATTTTTTTTGAGGAGACTGAGCTTGCATTCCATGAGTGGCAGAGTGGTTAGGAGTGGCAGATTCTAGCGACATTCTGCCTGTTCAGATATGAGCTCATGGTTGAGTGTCCCATATCTTGGGGGGGGTGTGACGCCTCCCGGCGTTAGCAGAATGGTTGCGTGGGGCATTGCAGCTCGCTAGCGCTTGCCAGGATGGGGGGATGGGCTACAGTTGTCCTAGAATGATCTGCTTCATGTAATTAGTGTCGTGTTGCCACAGACAGTCTAGCAATGATCTTTGTTTTGGTCTGTGACCGCGCCTTATATTTTATATTCGCTATAATATAAATGTTGCTTGTGTGGGAGGCGAGCGAGAGAGGGTGAGGGAGTACACCTGGTGAGCTATGACGCGGCTCGCTTGGGCGCTGACGGCGTTGGCGGCCGGGTGGTCAACTAGTCCCTTCCCATCGCGGCCTCGTGTTCTTTACCAGCTCAGAGCTTGCCTGACACGCGTATCGCCTACATCCTTTGCAATTCTGTCCCCCATACTCGCCACTTTGCATACTATTTCTCTCTCTCGACTTCTCCTTTCTCATTCTCTAATCTTTATTAAACTCAACATCCCTTCTGGTGTCAGCATAGACGTTCACCGTCGACCAGTCGTATTGTACGCGAAGCTCTCAGATATTTCCATGTATTAGGTTAAGGAGGTATTATGCTTTATTGAGGTTTGGAGAGACGGACTTTTCCGTATGTGTCCTCTCTCGGGAAGGTTGTAGACCGGTATATGTCTCCCTGGCAAGGTGTTGAGTGATTCTGCTTGGTTATCTAAAGCTAGACTAGGGGTAAGGTTACTGTGTCGTTGTCTCCGATGTGTGCAGTGTTAGCTAAGCCCTGCACGACATCGACAGGTACTGTGGGAGCCTAAGTTGTCTTCGGGTGGGTTTACTTTGCGAGCACAGCGCTGTGGTGTGAGAGGGCCATAGCCTATCCCTCACAACATAGTGCTGCCTCTTTGTGTTGACTTCTGAGGGATCGCCAGGATAGAACTAGGTACTAGAGACCTAGATTTATCAAGAGAGCATCCCCGTCATATAACGTAATCTTCATTATACCACCTTCGGACAACGTTAGGCTACGAGCCGCATGCTCGCCCATTGTTGCCCTGCCTTGATACCACAGCTAGACTTTATTAACTGAGCAGACACTGGTTAGAGATAAGCCCCATTATTATATGTATGCAACATTATTATTCACTGCACTTTTGAGCCGAGGTTCTTGTTGAGTTGCACAACCCTAGTAGGCTGTTGCGTTGTGTCACGAAGCATTTCTTTAGATGTCGAGCATTACTACCTTTGCGCAGTCTTTATTATTCGCCTGCCTATTATTACTATATGTCCTAGTATTTATTGTGACCCGTATTCTGCATTATAATTGTTCAAGATTCTTTACGAACATCTTCCCAGCATCAGACTTATTTCAGAAGTTTCCAGTTGATGTTGCAGGACTAGCATCGCACTTTCTTTAATACAGGAGTGCCAGTTATTTGAGTATCTACCGTAACGTTAATTAATCACGTTAACTATCTTTTCTTTGTGTAACCTAATCGAGTAATCTTTTACTGTTTGAGAATAGGCTGTTTCATCGAGCGTCAGCCTAGTGTGTGTGCACCAGTTACCGAGTCATAGGATACCTCGTTGTCCAGGCACGACTCAGGGCGGTAATGGTGATTTGTTTCCAGGGTTTAAGGCAGGGGTTGGATCTAGTGTTACCGTTGTTGCATTTTGCCATTATCTAGTCCAATGTTGAAGAGCCCTGTGTCTTTGAGAACCTGGATCGTAACAGAGTCTGCAAAAAGCCGATCGGCCCATACAAGGCAGATCCCTGTAACACCCAACCCCAACACAAGATTACGGGGGTCTGCTGAGCGCCGATTGGCCCACACCTGGTAGATCCCCCTCACACCCAACCCATCTCGTCCATATGTCTATCTAATTTGATCTTAACACCTTACGAGCGGCCTATGCGGTTTATTATATGTACCGCACAGCGGGGTGTTTTTAGCCAAAATAGGGCTGTTTACGTGATCATTTTCATGCCTAAATAAGACCCAGAACGTAAAACAAGTACCTATCCCTGAAAGGGCATAAACAGAGCTTTCGAATGACACCATAACGATCCTTGTATGATGGATAGTTTTCTTGCAATAACCGTGCAACGCGAGTGCAAAAAGCAGGTAATTCGGTAGTTTCGGTACATAATTGAGTATGTAGCGAGTGAGAGAGGGAGGAGGGAGCTGAGATTTGTGTCAGTAGGTTCGCCGCGGTGGTCTGGAGCAGTCGTACGCTCGCTAGTCTCCTGCCACCACTTGTCTCTCTCTCTCAGCCACATTACGTGCTGAAATTGCCACTCGACCTATGTCGAGCGCCGCCACATAGTCCAGCTTTTTTTAACTCGACTTATGTTGCTCGCCGCTAATTAAGGGTTAAAGCTCCCTATCGTTCTTGATCCCACTATATCACTTGGTAGCCTATTCCACCCATCTACAACTCTGTTACCAAACCAATATTTGCCTATATCTTTTCTGAAACGAAATTTATCTAATTTGAAACCATTTGTACGAGTTATTTCGCTATCACTGAGCTTTAGTACATTTTTCATGTCTCCTTTATTAATTCCACTAACCCACTTGAATACCTCTATCATGTCACCTCTAACTCTGCGTCTCTCTAACGAATGTAAGCCTAATTTCTTCAACCTTTCTTCATACGGAAGATTTCTAATATTATGGATCATTTTTGTCATTCTACGTTGTACTCTCTCCAATGAATCTATGTCCATTCTGTAACAAGGACACCAAAATTGAACAGCATAATCCATATGGGGTCTCACTAATGACAAGTAAAGTTTTAAGATAACATCAGCAGTTCTGTTACTCACACTCCTAGATATGAACCCGAGAATCCTGTTTGCCTTGTTACGAACGCTTATACATTGTTTTCTAGGCTTCAAATCATTGCTAACAAACACACCTAGATCTTTCTCACAGTCTGAGTTTTCTAATTCCATATTAGCTAGTTTATATTTAAAATTTCTATGCATCTTCCCTATCTTTAATACCTTGCATTTGTCAATGTTAAACTTCATCTGCCATTTTACTGACCATTCGTGTAAGGTATCTAGATCCCTTTGCAGACACTCTATATCTCTAACTGAATCAATTTTTCTCCCCATTTTGGTATCGTCTGCAAATTTACTTATCCTACTAGTTATACCTAAATCAAGGTCATTTTTGTATATAATAAACAACAGAGGACCTAATACAGATCCCTGGGGGACACCACTCTTGACTGATCCCCATTCTGACTTAGTACCATTTATGCTGACTCTCTGCTTCCTACCTATTAGCCATGACCTAATCCATCCTAACAACGCCCCACCTATTCCATGTGCCTCAACCTTTCTCATCAATCTCTCATGAGGGACTCTGTCGAAAGCTTTACTGAAATCTAAATATATAATATCGTATGCCTTGTCATTATCTACTGCTTCATATACCTCTGAGAAAAAACTAAGCAAATTAGTAAGGCAAGAACGTCCCTGAGTGAATCCATGCTGAGAAGAATTGATTAAGTTAAATGTTTCTAAGTGGTTTCTCATTTTCCTAGCAATAATTGACTCTAGTAGCTTTCCTATGATTGAAGTGAGACTAATGGGACGGTAATTGGATGCTATTGATTTATCACCTTTTTTGAAAATCGGAATTACATTTGCAAGCTTCCAAGCTTCTGGAACTATACCTGTTTCTAATGAATTGTTAAAAAGAAATGTTAATGGGTAACTTAACTCATCTCTGCATTCTTTTAATACTCTAGCATATACCTCATCGGGACCAGGCGATTTCTGAGGTTTCAGTCTGTCAATTTCCTTAAGCACATAATTTCTACTTATAGTAACCGTACTTAACCTATTTTCTATACTATCGCTATATACCTTACGGACTTCTGGAATCTGTGCCAAATTTTCATTAGTGAAAACGGATAGAAACTGACTATTTAATGTACTGCACATTTCTAAATCATTTTCTGTCATTTCTCCTATCGAAGTTTTAAGGGGGCCTATTTTATCTCTAACTTTAGATTTATATAGCTGGTAAAAAGCCTTAGGGTTATTTTTTGAGTCATTGGCTATCCTGATTTCATAATTTCTTTTGTCTGTCCTTATACCTTTTTTAACCTCTCTTGATAGATTCTGATAGTAAGCAAGTAGGTGAATTTCGCCTTTCTTAATTTTTCGATATATTCCTCTCTTTTTTCCTAGAAGGTCTAATAGTCTATTATTCATCCATTTGGGTTGGTTCTGTGTTGATCTAAATTTTCTTTTGGGGATATATTTATTTTGCGCATTGTGGAGTGAAGAAATAAAATGATTATATGTAGCTGTCAAATTATCCTGAGTTAAGACAGGTATCTGAGAGAGAGTATGTTCATTAGCGCACCTGGGTCCACTTAATAGTTTAACCATAGGATCGACTCTTAAGGCTCTTCTTATTCCACCATAATTGGCTTTTCTGAAATCTGGGATAAGTGTCTTATTCTCTTTAGCCTTTCCTGTCCATTGTATGTTAAAATAAATTGATTTATGATCACTATTTCCTAGTTGGTCTCCTATCTCTACATTATTTATAATTTGTTAATTATTACTGAGAACTAAATCGATGATATTATTACCTCTAGTAGGCGAGTCTATGAATTGAAATAAAAAACTCTCCTGTACCGCCTCAATAAACTCTTTTGAATCTGAGTCGCCGATTTGATGCTGCCAATCAATATTCGGAAAATTAAAATCCCCCATATTGCTAAATATGCTAGCATCACATTGCTAAACCTTGATGCTATTTTCACTTCCTGCCATAAAGCTGTACCTTCGTTTCTACTCATATTTGGTGGTCTATAAATAACTCCAATAATTATGGTCTCACTACCTTCGCTAACCTCTACCCAAACACTTTCGTTATCAGTATTTAGTCTAATACCTGATTTAATACAGCTTTTTAAAGAACTCCTGACAAACACTGCTATTCCGCCGCCCCTCCTACTTGTTCGGTCGCGTTTAAACAAACTATATCCTGGTATATGAAATTCTGCTAAAAAATGTCTTGATTTTGTATTAATCCATGTTTCAGTCAGTGCTATAATGTCTATATTTTCGTTGCTAACAAGTGCTCTAAGTTCATCCATTTTGTTACATAAACTCCTACAGTTTGTATAATATAATCGCAATGAATTTATTTTACTGGTATCGGATTTACCTTTATTTCTAACTGAATTCCCATCTTCTGTTACACCTTCAATATTTCTACTAGCAGTACAATTAAAATCCTGTGACTGATATTTTATATTCCTATCTGATGTACCAGTACGGCAATTTACCCTATCTAGACAATTATTCTTACTCATATTCTCAGGCTTTATTTTCAGCGAAACCCCGCTTGGACACTCGAAACTTGGACACTCAATAAATAATGAAACAAAGGTATAAGATCTGTGAGTGTTCACAAATTATTACGTGTCGTGTTGGGTATAGATCTAAGTTAGAAAATATATATAACGTTTAGTATGGAATTTATATCAGTTAAACCAGGACATTATATATTATTATGTTCTCTCCACCAACCAATTTTACTCCTAAACTCGATTAATGAAATTAACAAATACATGTGGCAGTCCGGGGATTCGAACCCAGGACGCTCACACCGAAAATCAACACACTTATGCATTGCACCACGAAGACAGTTAAAGTATGATGCACAAGCCTACGATTTATTATGCAGTTTCGAATCCTGCATACCAATCTTAGCATGTACATTAATTCCAACTGCACTATCGGAGGCTATGCATAGGTGAATGGAAAGAGTAATTAATGGGGCGCTTAACCCTAGGGAAGGCCTCTCTATAAACTACTCCTTAACTGGCACACGTGTGTTTTTTCTCACAATGCGAGAGAGTAAATGGCGTGAGGAGAGCCCAGAATAGGCCTCTAGGATTATATTTTATTGAACACTAACATATCTTATATACATTCACAATAATAATCAAAACTCAAGTAACACAGAGACACTTATGTGAAGAGGTGATGAGGAGAAGTTAGGTCCATGAGAGAGGATCTGGTCGACGCTAGACTCGTAGTTCTTTCTTCGGTTTGGCACCAAAGGGAACTGCCGCTCTCACACACAACTAGAGAATGTCACTTCTAGTTCCTCTAGCACCCTACCCTGCTCCCTGTAAACCTAGGTGTATATTCATCAGATCGATCGCATAAGAGCTAGTGGATTATATTGCCTTGTGTTTACTTACCGATCATATATTTCGGTCTGGTAATATTCAGAGGATAATTTACTTCTTGATTTATACATTTCGGAACAGTAGGGACATGGGTATTTTGATTGTTTAATTATTGTGAAGTTAATAGTTGCCTTAAAAATACAATTGACATAGGAATATATGGATATGGTTATTCCTTATTTCTTAATATTAAACTCATAGTTCAGGAAGCGTGCATGGTTGTAGGATAATTGATTTTCATTAATTACACTTTTCCTCTATTCCTCAGGTGGTATTCAAGGCTTCCCTTATTCACTTTTGATCTGTCATGATTTATATATACCATTTTCTGCACTGTATATTGGGTTATTCAGATCACAACTGTTAAAATAGAATATTGGTTCTTGATGAGGAATTAACATAAAGTCTTCTTCATTGTAGTTCAAATCGGGTTCTTTCGTTGTATATTCCTTTATCTCCTCTCTCGGGCCTTGCGATTGGCCCGGACGAGAACTCGTTGATTGGTCCTGGAGGAGTCCTGCAGTTCCCGTAGGAACCTGTAGATGGCGTTTCTGTTTCGTTTCTTTACTCCATAGAGAGTGTTGGCTTTTGATGACAGACTGTGTTGTTTCCTTTTCTGCTCTCGTCTGTGTCTTTCGTTTCACTCTTTTCTTCTCCTTGATGTTGGCGAGCCTGTCTTTGATTGGTGACGTCTCTCTATAGTTTGTGAGAACATCTGATGGGGTTGCTAATTTGTTGTCTTGCAACCCCGTCATCTCATGACCACTTGCTGCAATTTAACCACATGCTTTAATTTGATCACTTATCCTAATGTCAAAACTTGACCCTTGACCTACCCCCATTTGACAGGTTGCCCAATTCGACCACTCAATCCAATTTAACCGCTTGACCCATTTTGACCACACAGCCCATTTCCACCGCTCGACCTACAGTACAGTACTATACCCTTTTCCATTAGCCACTGTATTCAATGTCCCTATTCGCACTTTATCCATTATTCCTCTTTTTTATTGCTTCTTTAATCTTTCCTTCTCCCATTATCAAGTTTAGCCTCTCCTCGTATTTCCCTCGTTTTTTCCGCATCTTATTTTTCGATCTTAATCTCTCTTTCTCTCTTTATCCTTTCATCTCTCGAGCTCTTCAATCTTTTCTCCATTTTGCCTCTTCTAATCTTCTACTCTCTTTGTGTCCCTGTTCTGTGTTCATCTATCCATTTATCCCGTTATACTTTTATTTACTTCAGTTTTTGTTTAGCCTTATATCGTTTTCTCTATTAGTCTCTCATTTTCTCATATTCTGTGTTTGTGAATTTGTTACGTTTTTCGTGTATCCCTTTCTCCCTTTTTATCTTTATTCTTTTATTCCTTTATCCATTCATCTTAAATCCATTTTCCCTATCCATTGGTGCGACTCTCTCCATAAATCCTTTTCTCTTATCCTCTCTATCCATTTACCTATAACTTTGTGTACCTTTCTATTCTATATTATTTCTATATTATGTTTTCCTTAGTTTCTCTTTATCCGTACGTTTTACTCATCATCCCTGTAACCCTGTGGTCCTCTCTTCATATACCTCATTATCACGCAATCCATTTTCTCTTTTTTACTTTACCCTCCTTTGTCTCTTTAACTCTTTCTCATTGTACCTTTTTATCGTTCCTTTTGTTCGTTTACTCCCTTTATATTTTAGCTCTTTCACTTTTAAGAGTGTATGCTGTTCATCATTCCTTATTTCCCCCCTAAATATGTGTATTGTTTTCTCTCCCTAACAAATTATTCAATGTTAACCCCTTCTGTACCGGTGATGTACTTTTCATTATATTCGGGCAACTATTAGACGATTTTGTTGAGCTTAGGAAGGCTACAAACTATATCAATGAATCCTTTTAGCTACCTTATATCTTTCCTAAGCTTCACAAAATCGTCTAAATGTAGCTGAAATCAAATATAAAAGACGTCGCCGGTACAGAAGGGGTTAATAATGTCTTCAGTATCATCCTGTCTCTCACTTTCCATATTTTCCTTGTTTCCATCCTTCAATCATCCATTTTCTCTCTATCATTGTAACCACTCTTATTTCCTTTTACTATTTTGGACTAACTTCAGAAAGTCTTGTAAAAAAAAAACAGTATTTTTGACAGTTAATATCATGAAGATCAACTAAAAGCTTCTCATGGTCATTCTTGTTTTCCGGGAAGGGGGGGGGGGGGGGATGGAGTAAAAATTCCATTCTTTCTTGGGGTGGACGAAGAGGTTAACGGATGTTGGCGAAAAGTTAGTAATATCTATTTTGGTTACTAATGACGATAATGACGAGGTTACATATATTGTTTTTAATTTTGTTAATAATGTTGCTTACAAACAATAAAACAGACAGACATCCAGGAACACTGTTATGCCCACAATGTGAATTGCAGCAGTACAGACCACCGCCAGTACTGCGTCACAAGGACATAAAATGCCCAAGGATAGTGGATCGGTGCACCCTTCATGTGGCCAGATGCCCCCACAGGGCCATACAAAAAACAAGAATGCTGTAGGTAACCGCATGGACAACAACAGCATCGTTTCGTGTCTTTCTAGCTCGCATTGGGTACAAACCAGCGTATGCAGAACTAGGGCAGACTATGTCATTCAACCTGGTAAAAATAAGTTGGCTAGGTTCGATACTAGCGCCTCCAAGTCTGAAGACTGGAGCAATCCTAGGTACAAGACTGGGAAATCTAGGTTCTATACTAGGCACCAGGTCCAAAGACTGGTAGCACCAAGTGATCATGGTAAACCTGATAACTTCGAGACTAGCATCTCAAGTCTGAAGACTGAAAGTAAACGGTGATCTGGTCAACCTGCTAAGTTCTACGCTAGCAAGCCTGGTTGAAAGACAGACACGTTGCGTTCGATACTAACACAATTGCAAACAGGCAAACCAGTGAGGCTCGATGCTCTCCATCTAGGTCATCGACTAGAACGGCAGCCGAGACTCACCTCTACCCTTTCCTTTGCATGTGATATGAAACCTTGCACAGCTAGTGGTCCCAGACCTAGCCTTCAAGCAGACCAGACGAAGGAGCTGCAAGTTACACCCAGAAGTCCAAGTCTAACCAGACGCTCAAGCAAGACAAGTGTCGTAATAAATGCCTAGTACGCCACCCGAAAGAAAAATTACTGAGTCTCCCTTCGACACTAGGGAAATAACTCAAATAAAATAGTAGTAGTGTGTCTGTAAGTGTTAAGAGTTCCTTTTTGCTATCTAGTATGCTCGCCCTTCAGGAAGAACGAAACACACATTTCAATCCTTGTGTTTCACTATTCAATGTTCTAATTATTTCCATAGAGCATTCCCGCTGCCACGAAATTGTGAATATTCAGTAGTAGAGATGTAATTGCACCCGATCACGCGCACCTATATTTTATTGGTTCCCATATAGTAAATGTTCATTTTATAATTAACTTGTTCTAGAAAGTATAGTAAAAAACATATTGAGAAAATGTGAACACGTGGGAGAAATATAGACTACCTTAGCTAAATCCCAACTCTAATATCAAAATAATTGAAACATTATTTCACCATTTCCAACTGCACTAATTTACTCTATGTAAGTCCGGGTGGATGGGACTCGTCAGTTTTGGTCGGTAACCTATCTAGGGGAGTAAACCTTATACATAATTATCCATACTGCTTACCTAAGAGTGAAGCAGGTTAGTGGATGGACAAGCTACCCACCACTGTAGAAAAATAGTGATAAAAAGATACATAGAAGGCCTCGGAGTCGGATGGACCCTAAATTGAGTGGTCAATCCTGCAAGTCCTTCAGTAAACTGGCAGGGGTTGTCCCTCTTACAGGGGATAGGTCCGCTTGGGGGCATTTTGTGTATGGCCACCCTCATTAAGGAGAGTAAGGCGTCCGGCAATAGATAGATAGATAGATCTTCCTGTTAGTAGAACTCACTAATAACCAGATTTGCTCTAGCAAATTCATCACAAAACTATGGTGTGAATGACTGGTTGAGAATAGTGAATGTCATAGAGGTCCTCATAAACCAAGATATTACCAATGTACATGTTATACTCAGTGTAGGTCTAAATTTATTACTATGCGTGTTAGGAAAGTTTTGTTGTTGAGGATTATTGGTTAGGTAGGTAAGATAAAGCACTGTATCCTTGCGATTGATTACATTTGTGTTAGCTGCAATATCAGGTAGGGAATTAGGATAACGTTGGTAGGCATCAATGACTGTTTTTCTTTAGTTAACATTTACGCCACTGACAACTGCATTATATCTAATATTTCCTGTCCATCTGTCATTATTTTTTCCTGGAGTCTGTTTGCAATATATCTATTGGACTGTTTTATGGATTTTGACAAAACTTTGTCTATGTTTTAAAGTAAGATAGCTGGATAATATTGGGTTAGGATTAAACGACTACCCTAACCGCCCCCTGTCCCTCTTACGTCCCCTCCTCCACCCCACATGGCCATATTCTTTTTTTACTTGATGTCTACGGTACTGGTTATGTTCATTATGTTCATTATGTTCATACACAAACTTCAGTCACCAATTTTAATGTTACTCGCCAAAATTAACCTTTTCATGCAAGACCTATGAGTAACCATGAGAACCCTTTTTTTTTTTTTTTTTTTCATTAGTTTATTCTAGTGCATTGGGGTTTGTAATGGAGGATTAATGTTAAGAACGGGGTGTTCCTTAATTCTCAGTCTTTCTTCTATTCAACTGCTGAGCTCTGGAACTCTCTCCCAGAATCAGTCTTTCCCTCTTCCTATGACTTAAATTGCTTCAAACTCCGTGTGTCCAGGCATTTTGGCTCGAACGTCCCCATGATTTTTGCCCTGTCACTTTTTCAACTCTGGGGGAGGCACTCGATACAGGCAGTTCTGTCTTTTGTCTCCCTCACTCACATAGAAAAAAATGATAAAAATATATTAATATTTCACGCACACTGACCCCTGTTTTACGACACAAGGCCCTCGACTACAAAGCATTCTGGAATTGGAAAAGTTACAAATATTTTTCAAATACAAAAACATACGTATTAAACACTACAAGTGTACAGCAACATTTTAGATGTAACGCACTGTTTAGATCTGAGACTTTAACCCTTTCCCTGCGGGTGACGTTCTGGAACGCATAGGCAATTTACAGCAATTTCCAGGCTTTAAAAGCCTGTAAAAGCCGTAGAAATCGAGTGTCAGTGGGCGGGAGCGTGAGGGACCTCCGTCCGAGCCTCAGAGCAGCCAGCCGCTCACTGAGGGAGACTGTGTCTCGCGCGGGTGTCTCACAACAGTGTTGCCGAGCGAGCGAGAGCTAATAATTAGCGAGTTTTCTCGAATGTCTATGGCAACACTGCGGGTGAACCCCGCCACCTACGAAGCTCGTTCTGATCTCATTTTGAAGTTATTTTCGCCTAGTTTTCGGCAGAATACAGGTCATTTAATGCAGATGCTTGATTAATCATTCAGGAGTGACTGAATATGCCCTAAATAGCACAAATAAGCCCGCAGCGTAAGTGTTAAACCACCAAATGTCACCCTATTCATATATAATTCTAACAGGTATGGAGTGTTTCATATTTCTAGCATTGTGAGTGCTCAAAATATATTTCAATGTGTTTTAATGTTTATAATTATAATAGGACGAACATTGCTTATCGTTAACTGCCCCTGAATATATTGTACTTTTCAGTACTTATCGTCACAGGTCCCAGTGGATGAAAGTGAAGTTGACGCCTGAGGATTTTGTATTCCAGAAAACCTAAGCCACTTCATATAGTGAAATTTAAACTCGTGGCACCTGCCTTTCAATACATTCCCACCCCTATTCTGTCGAACTCTCTAACTCAAGAGTGAACCGATTTTCCCAGTATTTCTTCTACTCAACAAGTAAGCTCTGGAACTCTCCCTCAATATGTCGTTCCCTCCTCATGACTTAAACTGCATCAAGCTCTGTGTCCAGACATTATAACTCTACCGTACCTTGAATTTGGCTGTCTTTCACTCTTTCAATTTTTGGGAGAACACTTGTTGCAGGCAGCTTTGCCTTTTGTCTCCTTCATACACATAGACATAAATAAGATATCCTCTGCGTGATGAAGGGAAGCGAGTTACATATGGTGGCTTGAACATTTTGGCAGATTTTAAAGTTTTCTATTCTTGAGAACCTTACCCTGATCTACTTTCTTTATCAACCCCTTCCGAACCGGCGACGTCTTTTTCCATTTAATTTCAGCTACATTTATACGATTTTATGAAGCTTAGGAACGATATATAGTAGCTAAATTTATTAATTGAGATAGATGGTATCCTATTAATGGGTAGACGTCCTCCCTAAGCTGACCAAAATCGTCTAATAGTTGCCAGAATAATATAAAAAGGCACGTCGCCGGTACAGAAGGGGTTAATCCTGGGTTGTGTTAGCATTGCCCTTGAAACATTGACGAAGCACACACAGGCTGAGCACACAGTGTACCTTGAGTAGCATTACCAAAGGACTCTAGTAAGCTTATAAAATAGTCATACAACCAAAAACATATATATTAGGTTCTTTAATTTTAGCCTTAACCCGTACAGTGCCGGTGACTTCTTTTCTTTATATTGTGGCAACTATTAGAAGAGTTTATTCAGATTAGGAAGGACCTCTAGTAATTATAAGGCTTCAAACTATCTCAACAAATCCTTTTAACTATCACAGATCCTTCCTAAGCTGCATAATATCGTCTAAATATAGCTAGAATGTAAGATAACACACGTCACTGGTACGCAAAGGGTTAACTACAGATGTCCATCTTGACCTTCATAAAATAATCTAGTAGTTCTTAGAAAAATGGAAAGGTCGTCAAATTTTAAAGGGTTAGCATTAAGCTAAATCGAATTTTTGACATTAGTAACCACAAAAAAATAAATTAGAAGGGCACTCAGGATAGCGTGTACTCCGCCTACGCTGGCGGATGTATGCACTCTACTGATCACGTCCTGGATTGAATCTCTTCTTCCTTTGTGCATATCTTATCTGTACACCAATGTTCGTGAAGATCGGTGCATAACATTTTTAGTTATCTTGTTTACAGACAAACAGGCAGACAAGCGGAGGCAAAAATATCCTCCGTCAAACTTCGTTGGCGGAGATAATAAACATACCTTGACAACTGAAGAAAAGAGTGTTGACGCCTTCATCACCGTCTCCCCTGTATCCCTCACACGAACAGCATTTCACTCACACTTAGTTTGTAGCTTCTTTGTATACATCTCCACCTTATCTCCCACAATCTCTCTCTCCCTCCTCCTTCTCCTCCATTTCCTCCTCCTCCGTCCATGATCTCCGCAGCAATGAATCTCCGCGTCATCCTCCCCTCATTGGCCTCTGCTACCATAACTGATAACGGGTAGACAGTAATAAGGCCCCGATTGATGGTACACTCAAAATGCATAATAATAACTACACACCATTTATACTTTACTCAAGCTAACTCTAGACCATTGTGTGAGACTAAAGACCATAAAGCTAAAGTTAAAGTAGAGGGGGATAAGCAGGTTGGGGAGGTGAGAGGTTTCTAAGAATTAGAGAGAAGTATAGGAGGAAAGAAAGAGCAAAGTAGAAAACTAAAAGGTGGAGGGCTGTTCTCCTTGCTATTGCTTAAAACTTCCCCAGACCAGATGGCTGGAGTAAAGTAGGAGAGCAGAGTAATTGGACAGAGGAAGAACAAGCTGAGAAATGATAAGTAAAGTAGAAGACAGAAAGTTCTCGGGCTCAACTAAGTTGCTCAAAGTTCCAGACCAGATGGCTGGAGTAAAGAAGGAAAGAAGAGCAATTGGACAGAGGAAGAACAAGCGGAGAAGTGACAAGTGCAGTAGAAGACTGAAAGTTCTCGGGCTCAACCAAGTTCCAGACCAGACCAGACGGCTGGAGTAAAGAAGGAAAGAAGAGCAATTGGACAGAGGAAGAAAAAGCGAAGAAGTGAGAAGTACAGTAGAAGACTGAAAGTTCTCGGGCTCAACCAAGTTCCAGACCAGACCAGACGGCTGGAGTAAAGAAGGGAAAGAAGAGCAATTGGACAGAGGAAGAAAAAGCGAAGAAGTGAGAAGTACAGTAGAAGACTGAAAGTTCTCGGGCTCAACCAAGTTGACCAAGTTCGGAGTTATTGGCTTGATTTTATACCAACAGGACTGATACAGTGAAATTAACTTTCATCAACTTTAGTAAAGTAAATAAGTCGCTGTCCGATTGAAGAGGTTAGCTAACTCTGAACAATCTTGAGATATTATATTGCATTGTATTATAGCGTTTGGGCTCGATAAAGATCCAAATGAGTGTATGCATATAAAGGTTTTTGAGTGTATTAGCTGATTTGATTATACACGGATAATCTGGATGAAAACTGTCTTTAAGTTGCAAGTAGTACTTTTCGTTAACCATTCTATTTATTATATATCTTAACTTTCTCAGGCTCGTCGATAAGTTATTAACTTTCGTTGTCTTACTCCTCATTTTTGACCGTCATTTCAGGCTGGCCGTCCCGCCGAAATCATATACCGAGAAACGTGTATACATATACTTACAGGAAAGGGACACACGTTATCATATTTACTCCCAACAGTCCAGTTACCCCATGTTCCTGTTAAAGCTCGGTTCACACATGCACAAATTAACTTCCCGTCCGTCCCCGACCAAGAAAATAGGCAGGACGGCATCAATCTGGAGGCCCCACATGGCCACGATGGCAGTTCTAACAGTTTTTTGCCGCCGTTCTCATCCCGTTAGTCGACGTCTAGACGCCGCCAGTCGTCGTCTCCCGTGGGTGTCCCGACATAACATGTTTTCTGGCAGTTGCCCCGACCCACGCGGACCATTTTGTGCATGCACAACAAGGACGCCAGGCGCGGCGAATTAAGGGGTCGGGGACGGACGGGACGTTAATTCGTGCATGTGTGAACCGAGCATAAGGGAGCCCACCTCGCTTTTTTTCCTCTTTCTCTCCCTCTCTCTTTGGCTTGTATCCATTCGGGCCCATTCAGCCTACTGTTTTAAGACGTTTACCTCCATCCAGGTGTCAATATTTTCCTGGCGAGCAGTAACGAGCCACCATATATATTTTTTTGTTTTGACAGCAAGCTAAATTTGTACATTTTTTGATAGAAAAATTTCTCCGGCAAAGCCGGATTTCTCCATACAATGCTGGCTCACTATCGCTCGCCAGGAAGAAATCGACACCTGGATGGGGATAAACGTCTTAAAACAGTTGGCTGAATGAGTCGAATGGATACAAGCCAGGGATAGAGAGAAAAGGAGAGAAAGATTTAAAAAAAGCCGGTGACCCCCCTTAACAACAGTCCAGTTACCCCATGTTCCTATTAACTAATGGATGAACCTAGGGAGGCATCGGCTACTGGGACACTGTTCATCCAAAATGCGTAATGTGCTACACATCGTGATATGCACGATGCTACATAAGGTTTGATAAATGAGGTTGATTTGATATTTTTGCTATCATTAGTTTATTCAAGTATATTGGGGTTTGTAATTGATGATTAATGTTAAGAACGGGGTGTTACTTATTTTCAAAAATAAAAGTATGCAGTTGTGTTACTGTTTACAGGAGGTTGGACGCATATGATGGTTGGTGTTTCCATGAGAATTGAGAATGCTAGAGGCTTGAAGTTGTGTAGCAGATTATATTGTAAAAGGTTAGATGAAGACGATGGTTTAAGGGGAGGCAGTTGTTTTTTCGAGTCCTCCTCCTCCATCATGTTTAGCCCTATTAGTTTTGAGATTTTAAGACGTTGGTTTCATTAGTTTGGGGATTTTATGACCTTTCACCCCATTTTTTTTCAATATTAGGACCCTTCGTGCCATTTAGGTATCGTTTTTTTCCTGGCGAGCGATAGTGATCCTGTAATTTTAGGAGGAATCGGCCTATGGCCGGGAAATTTTACAACCGAAAAATTTACAAATCTATCTTGTAGTTTCCATTTTGTGTGTTACTATCAGGTTTTTCCTATGTGTATGAAGGAGACAAAAGGCAAAGCTGCCTGTAACAAGTGTCCCCCCAAAGTGAAAACAAATTGATAGAAAGCCAAATTCAAGGTACGTTAGAGTCAAAATCTCTGGACACACTGAGCTTGAAACAGCTAAAGTCACCGGGTGAGGGAAAGACAGATTGAGGCAGAGAGTTTCAGAGCTTACTTGTTGAGCAGAAGAAAGACTGGGAAAGTTGGTTCACTCTTGGGTTAGTGAGTTAAGCAGAATAGGAGTGAGAATATGTTGAAAGGCAGGTGCTGACCACTCTCTGTAAGGGAAGAGAAAGTTCTGAAGAACATTGATTATTGTAATAGTGATAGAAGAGTGAGAGAGATGCAACATTGTGGCGTGTAGAGAGAGATTGTAGGGAATTAGTAAGACTTTTGACTACCCTTTCAAGAAGTGCGGTATGGAATGATACTCCCCACACATGCAAGCATTACTCAATACATGGGCGCACTGTGCCCCGGTATAGAGCAAAAAGATGTGCGAGGGTGAAGAACCCACAGAGATGGTTGAGCACACCTAGCTTCTGAGGAGCTGTTTTTGCAAGAGTGGCAATATGTCTTTCCAAAGAAGGCTAGAAGAAAATGATACCCAGTACATCAAGAATAATGAGAGAAGTTAAAGGGTTGATTTGTATTGTGTTAAAAAGTAAAGGCTAGTCATCTGGAAGATTGTGACGGCTAGATAGATGGAGAAATTGGGTTTTTAAAAGCATTGAAAGTAACAAGATTCTCTTTGCCCCAATTGAAATAGTTGATAGATCAGAAGATAGGCGTGTTATGGCCTCATTTCATGAATTTTGGAGTAAATTTGTTTGTCTTTCTATGTGATTGAGGGAGGCAAAAGGCATTACTGCCTATAGCGAGTGCCTCCCCCATAGTTGAAAGAGTGACAGGGCCAAAATCAAGGGACGTTCGAGCCAAAATGCCTGGACACACAGAGTTTGAAGCAATTTAAGTCATAGGAAGAGGGAAAGACTGATTCTGGGAGAGAGTTCCAGAGCTCAGCTGTTGAGTAGAAGAAAGTTTGAGAGTAATGTTTCACTCTTGGGTTGGAGAGTTGCACAGAGTAGGGGTGGGATTGAGTTTCAAGATGGGTGGGTTCTTGTGGAAACCTAGTTGAGCAGTGTCAGGTAGAGTCATCAGCACATAAGTGGATAGGATTAGAGGTACAGTTGAGAAGATCATTAATGAATACCAGAAACAGAACTAGACACAGGACAGAATCCTGAAGAACCCCAGAGTTGATAGGTAGAGGAAGTGAGCGATGGCCGTCCACAGCCGCAGCTATGGAACGGTCAGAAAGGAAATTTGAGATAAAGGGATATAAACCGAAGGAATGTAGTTTAGAAATTAGAGATTTGTGCCAGACTCTATCGAAGGCTTATGATATGTCTAGTGCAGCAGAAAAAGTCTCACCGAAGTCCCACAAAAAGGATGACCAAGAGTTAGTAAGATATGCAAGATCACCAGTAGAGCGGCCCTTAACGAAGCCAATCTGGCGAATTGAAAGAAGATTATGGGAAGACAAATGCTTCAGAAATTTGGAATAAGAATAGAACTTTAGAGGTGCAAGCAATGAGAGCAATTGGATGATAGTTGGAGGATTGAGAGCGGTCACCCTTCTTTGAGACAGATTGAATGAGAGCAAACTTCCAGCAAGAAGGGAAGATGTTAGAGAAAATACAGACACAAAAGAGTTTCCCGAGGGAGTCAGCTCGGAAGCACAGTTTATTAGTACAATAGGAGGGATACCATCTGGTCCGTATATCTTTTTAGTATTAAGCCTCGAGAGGGTAGGAAGTACATCCATAGTAGAGATTAAGATATTTGGCATAAGTAAGAGAGAGAGAGAGCAATAGCACCGGAATCATCCAAGGTGGAATTTTCAGCGGAAGTTTGAGCGAAGAGTTTAGTTTTGTCAGAGGAAGAAGTGACAGTGGTGCAATCAGATTGAAAAAGAGAAAGGATAGTTGAGGAAGTAAAATTGTTGGAGACATTTTTGGCTAGATGCCAGAAAGCTTGGAAAGAGCTAGAGTTGATTATTATTGATGAAAGAGTTTGTGATGAGTCAAAGAACAGATTTGGCTTGATTCCGGGCAGAAACTAATAAAGTACGAGATTCTTGAGGTTGAAATGCTTGTTTGAATGCTTCTTCCTTATAGCAGACAGCTGTAGGACATGCGTGAGTAAACCTGAATTTTTGTGAGTTAATTTGAGAGAAAGCAAATGGAATGTATGCTTCCATGCCCGAGAGGATTTTCTCAGTAATACGCTCGGCATTCTCTGAGGGTCCCCGGCCATGGAAGCAAAAATAATTCCAGGACAGGTAACAGAGATAAGGTTGTGATTAGAGGAACCCAATGGAGGGAGAAGATTTACAGTAAGCAGAAGGATTAGAGGTTAGAAATAAGTCAAGGTTGTTGGGCCGATCTCGAAGGCGGTCTGGGATTTAGGTAGGGTGCTGAACTAACTGCCCTAGGTAATTTAGGACAGAAAAGATGTACGCTTATTCAACAGGTTGGGCAATGAAATGAGAGGAGAACCAACCATTGGTGGTGGTGAACATTGAGCTCACCCAAAATGGAGATTTCAGAGAAAGGAGAGGTTGATTGGATGTGTTCCACTTTAGAATTTAGATAGTCAAAGAATTTAGGGAAGTCATTAGAGTTGGGAGATAGATAGACAACCCATAAATATTTAGTATGAGAGTTACAGGAAAGTTTGAGCCATAGAGTTGAGAATTCAGAAGAGTCTGTGTCAGGAACACGAGAACAAGTGAGTTTATTATGCACATACACTATCCACCATTGGCTTGGAAACTAGAATAGAGAAATTAGGAGGATACAGAGAAGGGGCTGCTGGAAGTTGCTTCAGATGCCTGATTTTCAATGAGGAAAAGGAGATCAAGTTTGTTGGAGGAGAGGTGGTGTTCAACAGAGGGAAAGTTAGAGCAAAGGCTGTGAATGTTACAATTGCCATTTGTTGTGTTGATGCCAGTTGTCTTGTAGTTGCCATCTGTGTTGCACTGCCACTTGTGTTGCTGATGCTATGTGTTGTGTTGCTGCCAGATGTGCATTTTGTGCGATGTGGATGCATGGCTGGCGGTGCTGTGAAGGGGTGATGATGTATGCAGGAACCAAGAGGGAATAGCGGTAGTAACAGTAGGTTATGTTGTCTGCAGGCGGGTGTTAACAAAGTGATAGTCAGAGAGCAACAACGCCGCCTAAGATGATGCATGGCGACGCTACCAGAGAGAGAAAGAGAGAGAGGGGGAGAGTCAGAGTAAGAAGTGAGTGAGTGAGTGATAGTGAGATATATTATAAGTATCATTTCATGGTAAATCTCCATAAATACCACATTAATTATGTTGCTTACACCTATAGATACAAACAGTACATGCTTTTATTTGAGCTTTTAGAGTTTTCTATTGTTATAAGCGCCACTCTCCAAGGCGGATTCATTACCTTTCACATTACACAGCCACTCAAAGATCTTGTATTGTTTAATCCTCATTGCAGAAAACACCACATTGTCAGCCTTTTATAATAACGCATTGTTCCTGATATATCAACCATGATAGATTGACAAAGGATCTCTTATTCAAATTTCTCATAAATTATATATACATATATTTGTGAAAGGATTATTTCTTACAAAAGTAGGAGGAGGCTGTAAACACCAGCCGAACAGGGCAGTATTTCCGGGGAGTGCTACACGTGGCTGATAAGGACAGCTGGAATTCCTGTTTCACAACCTGGTCTCTCTTGCTGATCCTTTCTGTGCCTCACCATTATTGAGGGCAACCCTAGTTTGCCCTCTATAACAACTTATCTTCCTATGGGGGCAAAAGTGCCCCCATTGGACTGATCCCTGGTATAGACTCCTAAGTCCCCTGGACCAATACCTAGTAATCTGTCTATCAATTTCTGCAGCATTTGCGGCCTTTACTCTAACTTCTTTGTGGAACACCATCTCACTTCTACCAAACCTGACCTACTTTTCCTCACTTAAACCTAGTTGCCTAAGGCAACATACAGCAAATTCTTCTCTGTATCCTCCTTCTATCTCTATCCTCAATTCAAAGCCAAAGGTGGATGTTGTGTGTACGTACGCAACAATCTTTCTTGCTCTTGTGTTCCCAACTTTGACTCTTCTGAATTATCAGCTCTTTGGCTTAAGCTATTTTGTCACTCTATCACTGAATATATCTGTGCTGTGTCTCCCCTAGTTCTACTGACAATCCAAAATTCCTTGACTATCTAAAATGGAACACATTCTATCCATCTCTCCCTTCTCTGAAATCACAGTGCGCCCATGTATCGAGTATTGTTCGCACGTGTGGGGAGGTTCCAACCATACAGCACTTCTCGAGAGAGTAGAATCCAAAGCATGTTGTCGCATCAACTCACTTCCTCTTACTAATTCCCTACAATGTCGCTCTGCACGCCCAATTGTTCTATCTCTCTCACCCTTCTACCGCTATTACAATAATCAGTGTTCTTTAGAGCTCTCTCAGTGTATGCATCCTCCCTTACGGAGAGTGGGGGGCACCCGCCTCTCAACACACTCCCACACCTACTCTGTCTAACTCTCTAACTCGAGAGTGAACCAAAATTGTCCAGTCTGTCTTATACTCAATAAGTAAGCTTTTGAATGATCTCCCTCAATCTGTCTTTCCCTCATCCTATGAGTTAAACTTCTTCAAGCTCCCTGTGTCCAAACATTTTTACTCTAACGTACCTTGAATTTGGTTCTCTGTCACTCTTTCAACTTTGGGGGAGACACTTGTTACAGGCAGCTTTGGCTTTTGTTTCCTTCACACACATAAAATAAAAAACACATACACTCGCACACAGAGAAAGAGAGAGAGAGAGAGAGGGGGGGTTGGAGTACATGACTCATAGATACAGAAGAGCCACAATACATCCCTGCTACATCCTAGTGGTAGCCGCCACACACACCGGCTGCTGACAACGGGATACATTTTGGTCAGGTTATATTGGTGTACAGTCGGGCTAATAAGTCATGTTTCGGCACCAATTATGTTTTGATCAATAATTGGTATCAGCAATATTTACACATGATTTCTTCTTTTTGAGTGATATATACAACCATGTTCCTACACATACCCGCTCTATTCAACATTTGACAGATATTAATACAGCACAGAGCAAGACAAACATAATGACAGTTGAGACATGACTTATTAGCATCACCGTACATCTTGTTTACTATCTGATTTGATTCTTTCCCTTAGTGCATCTTGCCTCGCCCATATTTACTGTGTATTTTTTGTTTGTTGTTTCTGTTGCTTTGTTTTGAGTTGATCTGCAGGAACTCTCAGCGTTGTTCCAGTTCTTCAGTATCCTGACTTCATTGATATGTCAGTGAAATACCCTCCAAGTTTCAACACATTCCAACTCTCTAACCCAAGAGTGAACTGATTTTGCCAGTCTTTCTTCAACTCAACTAATTCAAGTTACTCTGGAACTCTCTCCTTCAATCTGTCTTTCCCTCATCCGGTGACATAAACTGCTTCAAGCTCCGAGTGTCCAGAATTTGACGGAAAAAAATAAAATAAAAAGCATTAGGCTACTCCCCACACTTAATTCGGTGTGAGTATCGTAGGTTCGAGTCCTTGGATTGCCACATGTATTTGTTGATTTCATTAATTGAGTTTAGAAGTAGAGTTGGTTGGTGAAAAAATATGAATATAAATGGTTGTGGTATTGATGTCGGTGATAGGACCCTCTCCACCGTAACACCGTGATCCTCCAAGCATGAGTAGTGATTCGCCCCCCACCGCCCCCCACCACTTTACCCTACCGCCCTAATCTCCTCCAGCCACCGTCTTCAATTGCCACCACTCCTTTTTCTCGCATTTCAATTTGTTATCGGGGTCCCTGGCGGCCACTACCTGCAGAGTTATTTGATTACGATGAAGGGCACGCGATAATTGATATGATAGCCGGGCGGGAGGGTGGTCCGTGGGGAGAAAGGGAGGTGCGGTGAAGAAAAAAAAGTTCGGGTTTGGAGGCGGAGGTATAAGCACAGGCCCACGAGGAAATCGAAGAATAGAGAGCTGGTGAAGAAAGTTATAGTGGAAAGAAGGGGCAAGTACAGAGAATGGGGAAGAGAAGGCAGATAGTTGGAAGGTAATAGGGTAAAGGTAGTGATGAGTATATAATCAGTATGATAATCATAATTTTAATTTGTGATATGTTAATGTTTTTATGCAGTTACAGATAAGATCCAACATATATAAATGGCTTACATATTGAAAATACGCGATTTTTGGTTTATCATATTATAGTGTAGCTGAAAATGTTTGACAAAGGAAATTGAAGAGAAATGTTAAGACAAGGGAAACTATTGATGAGTTCACTTGGTTAAGGGAGCCCACCTCGCTTTTTTCTCTTTCTCTCCCTCTCCCTTTGGCTTGTATCCATTCGGCCCCATTCAGCCTACTGTTTTAAGACTTACCCCCATCCAGGTGTCAATATTTTCCTGGCGAGCGGTAGCGAGCCAGCATATATGTATTTTTGTTTTGACAGCAAGCTAAATTTGTACATTTTTCGATAGAAAAATTTCTCCGGCGAAGCCGGATTTCTCCACACAATGCTGGCTCGCTATCGCTCGCCAGGAAAAATCGACACTTGGATGGGGATAAACGTCTTAAAACAGTTGGCTGAATGGGGCCGAATGGATACAAGCCAGAGAAAAGGAGAGAAAGAGAAAAGAAAACAGGTGACCCTCCTTAAGAAAGAGGATTTTTAGAGAAAGTTAAATGGAAATGAGGGGTAGGGGTGACATGAAGAGATAATAAGTAAATGAGAACAATGGAGATTATGAAATATGTAATGGTTTAGATGCTTATGTTCTGGGTGTGGTGTCCCGAGTTCGAATCCCAGGAGGACCATATGCTTTCATTAATTTATTCAAGTGCATTGGGGTTTGTAGTTGATGATTAATGTTAACCCACTGAGCCCCAGCGACGCACTGTTTGCGTCCAAAATGTTTGTAACGCTAAACCCCAGCGTCACATAAGGTGCGTCCTGGTTAATTACTCCGGTCCTATGGCACCTAGAGGTCTCAGATTTGTATGGGAACTGTGTAGTATCCCACGCAACAATGCGATGGTTGAAAACTCTCAAAGTCGAACCGCGTGCGCGTGAGCGCGCAAAAACCTGTTTTTGCCTACCCATTTCCCCTCTTGTAATTCCGACTTTCGGGCGCACTGTAGGACCCCTTAATGACCTAGGGGATCGGTTTTTTGTGGGTTTTCCTTCATTCCTAACCCATTCTTGGTGTTTTCTGGATTTTTTTTTTTCACAACCTGCCAGTCCTGGGTGGTACATTTATTATTAACTACCTGGGGCTCAGTGGGTTAAGAACGGGGTGTTACTTACATTGTTTTATTCTTTTTATGTTGGGAACTGACCTTTAGAGGTGTTCAAGTAGTGAATGGTTAAGGGGGTACTGCTTGGTTTTTGGTAGATATATTTATCTATTAATTTATTTTTGAGTTTCCTCACTAGACCTCCATCAAGCTTAGAAAAACACCCCCTTTCAAGATAAATGTGTACATTTTTCGATAGAAAAAATTCCCGGCCAAAGGCCGGTTCCTTTTAAAATTAGAGGCTCGCTTTCGCTCGCCAGGAAAAAAACGCCACCCAAAGGACACGGAAGGTCGTAATATTGACAACAAAATGAGGAAAAAAGGTCTCAAAATCGCCAAACTAACGGAATGAACGAACGTCTTAAAATCTCAAAACTAATATGCTAAACACGAGGGAGAAGGGGGTCTAGATAAAAAGCGAGTAGTACCCCCTTAAGGCTTTGAGCAAGTACAAAGGAGGTTTAGAGTGGGTAAGGGAACATTGGAAAGGGAACTACTGCCCTGGAACTAATGTCCGTGGCAGGATTAGGAAGTTAGTAGGGGACAGATGGGTTAGTAGCTGAGGGGAGGATAAAATAAAGTTATTCATTTACAAACGCAGTCAGTCGCGGGTTTGATGCGAGATATTTGTCTAGGCGAAGTTTAAATAAATCAATGGTGCTGCAGTCTATAACATCTCAGGGAAGTCCATTCCATAAGTTAACAACTCGATTGAAGAATAATTTTTAGCTTCGTGCGAGTTAAAAGATTTACCAATCATTTTGCACCCGTTTCCCCGCGTGTAATTAGATTGGTCGATAGTGAAGTACTTACTACAGTTCATATTGTCGATGCCTTTGATGATTCTGAACACTTGAATTAAGTCGCCTCTTAATCTGTGCTGGGTTAAAGGAAATAGATTTAATTCTCTAAGACGCTCCTCGTATGGTTTGTTCTTTAGGCTAGGTATAATTTTGGTAACTCTACGTTGAACTCGTTCTAGCTTGTCTATATCTTTTTGGTAATAAGGGCACCAGGATTGAACGCAGTATTCCAGAAGAGGGCGGAGTAAGGAATTGTAAAGGGTTAGGATAATGTCTTTGGATTTATGCTCAAATGACCTGCCTATAAAGCCAATTATTTTGTTTGCCTTCTTAACAACTTCTGAACATTGTTGACTCGGTTTTAGGTTACTCGATATTGTTTCTCCCAGATCGGTTTCTCTGTTTACATTCTTAAGCTGAGTGCCATTTATCAAATAGTTTGGTTTCTCATTTTAGTATCCGATATGTAGTACTTTACATTTATCTGCATTGAAACTCATTTGCCAAATTTGGGCCCAACATGACAACTTATCTAGATTGTGTTGCATGTCGTCAACTTGTTCTTTTGAGAGTACGCTATTTGCAATTTTTGTATCGTCAGCAAATTTTGAGATTGTACAGGTGAGACCCTCATCTATGTCGTTGATGTAAATTAGAAAGATAATTGGTCCTAGTACCAATTCCTGGGGTACCCCGCTACTTACATTGGTCCATTTAGATGCCTTACCGTTTATGACTACTCTTTGTTTTCTGTCGCTGAGCCAATTTTCTATCCATTTCAACACACCGTCTTGTATTCCATGCGCTTTTAGTTTTAGCAGTAAACGTTTGTGGGGAACTATGTCAAAGGCCTTTTGAAAATCAAGATATATAATATCTACAGCTTTACTCTCATCGTAGAGGTTGAGGATATCGTGGAAGAAGTCTAAGAGGTTTGTTAAACAGGAACGTTTTTTACGAAAGCCGTGTTGAGTATCTTTAAGTATGTTATTTTCCTCTAAGTGATTTACGAGTCTGTCTCTTATGAGTGTTTCTAGCATTTTACATACAACTGAGGTTAAGCTAATTGGACGATAGTTACTGGGTAGGGATTTGCTGCCTTTTTTGAATATCAGTGTTACGTTGGCTATTTTCCACTGATCAGTCATAGTTCCAGACTGCAAGGATTTATTGAATAGCAATGTCAGTGATTTAGAGAGCTCATCCTTAGCTTCCTTTATGACTCTAGGTGAGATTGTATCAGGTCCAGGCATTTTATTTACCTTGAGTTTATCTAAACAATTCAATACTTCTCTCTCTGTAACGGTGATATTGCTTAGAACATCTGAATTATCAATCTGAATCAGCGATGGTGTAGGGATATCACTGAGGTCTTCCGTTGTAAAAACTGATGCAAAGAAGGTATTGAGGGCATTACTCAATTTTGTACTTCGTCTTTGGTATATTCTCCATTTTCACCGACTAACGGTCCAACAGTTGAAGTAACTACTTTTTTCTTTCTGATATTACATTAGAATGTTTTCGGGTTTGTTTTACTTTGATTCGCAACATGTAACTCCAGGGTCTTTTTACTTTGCTTAATTAACTTTTTGGCTTTGCGTCGTAGCTCTACAAATTTCACACGTTCTTCGTAATTTTGTAAGGATTTTAATCTATCATTAGCAAACTTTTTAGCAAGCAGCCATTTTGAAATATCTTTATTCCACCATTTGGGCTTATTGTTATGGCCTGTACGCTGTATTTTCGATGGTATGCAGTCCTGCACTGCTTTTAGGTAAGTGAATAATTCCAAAGATGTATTTATGTCGTTATTGTTAATTAAAAAGCTCCAATCACTTTCTTTAAACATAGCTCTAAGTTTATGAAAGTTTGCTTTCTTGAAATTAGGGACTTTTTCGATGCTGCTATTTGGTTCGTTACCAGTAAACTTTAAAGTGAAAGTTATTGTACGATGGTCGCTGTTACTGAATTCATCACCAACATTCAAATTCTCTATTAATTCTTCTTTGTTGCAAGTACAAGGTCAAGAACGTTATTACCATGGGTCGGCGATCGAACAAATTGATAGAGTGAACTCTCTTGCAAGTTCGCATACAAGTCATGTCCGGAGTGTGAAGTAAGAGTATCGCCCCACTTGGTCACAGGTAAATTAAAGTCGCCAAAAAATACGGTATCTTGTGAGTTACTTACATCTGCAATTTGTTCATAAATTTCTCGGTCAGTTTGCACTGATTGAGCTGGAGGTCTGTATATTAATGCAAGTAGTGGTGACGAGATACTGGAGATTCATCAAAATATTTAATACTAACGGAAAATGGGAAAAATTAGGAATTGGAGATTTGCGAATTTAAGTACTAAGATAGGAAAATCTATCCATATATCAATTGTCAAATGCCTTAATCCTCGAAGGGGTGGACACGGGTGAATCGTCTCTGTTATATCAAAGAAAAGCTGCTTGAGGGAAATGTTGGAACAAAGGAACGGGGAGAGTTGGGGAAGGAGGGAGGTAAAATGAGGACATGGTGATAGTTGATGAAGGAGGGAGATAAAATGAGGACATGGTGATAGTTGAGGAAGGAGGGAGATAAAATGAGGACATGGTGATAGTTGTTGTTGTTGTTGTTGTTGTTCCCCAAGCTGCCTGGCCGAACAGCCCCAAGGCCCCGAGCAATTCCAAGGCCATAACCGAGCGCCCCCACAGAACCCTCCCTGCCGACCACAATAAAGCCTGGGTGACCGAAGCCACTCCATGGCGGGGAGCTGAGGAGGGTGCAGAAACGCCCGGGAAACCAAAGCCCCACCCAGGGCCCTGTGCCCCTCAGCAATTATGAAGAGAAAGTTGAGGGGCAAGGGAAAAATGTGACGCTTTGGCTTCCAATCTTGGTAGATTGGGAGGTCAATCCACGGAAAAGACGCCGTCACTTGAGATCTAGAAAATATATAAGTTAAAGGAACAGTCAGAGTAAGCTATGGGTATGGCAGAGATCGCTCAGTTCTCACTCTGATAGACCAGCCCATCACCACAAGACTAGAACCCAATCCTCTCAGCATCAGCTAGGAAAAGGCCCTAGAAAGCCGCCTTTGGCGGGGGGATAGCTCCCCTATTTCAACCCCTTTCGGGGTAGGGCACCCGCCCACATGGTGATAGTTAATGAAGGAGGGAGGTAAAATGAGGACATGGTGATAGTTGATGAAGGAGGGAGATAAAATGAAGACATGGTGATAGTTGATGAAGGAGGGAGATAAAATGAGGACATGGTGATAGTTGATGAAGGAGGGAGGTAACATGAGGACATGGTGATAGTTGATGAAGGAGGGAGATAAAATGAAGACATGGTGATAGTTGATGAAGGAGGGAGATAAAATGAGGACATGGTGATAGTTGATGAAGGAGGGAGGTAACATGAGGACATGGTGATAGTTGATGAAGGAGGGAGATAAAATGAAGACATGGTGATAGTTGATGAAGGAGGGAGATAAAATGAGGACATGGTGATAGTTGATGAAGGAGGGAGGTAACATGAGGACATGGTGTGATAGTTGATGAAGGAGGGAGATAAAATGAAGACATGGTGATAGTTGATGAAGGAGGGAGATAAAATGAGGACATGGTGATAGTTGATGAAGGAGGGAGATAACATGAGGACATGGTGATAGTTGATGAAGGAGGGAGATAACATGAGGACATGGTGATAGTTGATGAAGGAGGGAGATAACATGAGGACATGGTGATAGTTGATGAAGGAGGGAGATAACATGAGGACATGGTGATAGTTGATGAAGGAGGGAGATAACATGAGGACATGGTGATAGTTGATGAAGGAGGGAGGTAAAATGAAGACATGGTGATAGTTGATGAAGGAGGGAGGTAAAGTGAGGATATTCTGATAGTTGAGGTAGGAGGGAGGTAAAATGAGGACATGGTGAACTAGTAGAAGGTAAATGGAAGGGGTGAGCTACTGGCTATCACTTGATTGATCCACCCCCTGTTGTCTCTCTCTCTCTCTCTCTCTCTCTCTCTCTCTCTCTCTCTCTCTCTCTCTCTCTCTCTCTCTCTCTCTCTCTCTCTCTCTCTCTCTCTCTCTCTCTCTCTCTCTCTCTCTCTCTCTCTCTCTCTCTCTCTCTCTCTCTCTCTCTCTCTCTCTCTCTCTCTCTCTCTCTCTCTCTTTTTTGTAGGAAACATTGAAGTTTTTAATATATTTAATTGGTCTGATAATGTGGATTATAGCAAAATATTTAGCCAAAATGTGAATACAACATGCAACCATGGCTGGAAGTTAGAATAGATGAGGTTTAGCTTTAGTATTTGTGGAAACTTTTTCACAAATAAGATCTGTTCTACTTGGAACAAAATTCCCTCAGAAGTTGTAAAAAGTTTGGCAGTTGAGCTGTTCAAGAAGAAAGTAGATAGTGTTTTGCACACTCTGCAATGAGTGACATGCATTACACAAGCTCTCTCTTTCCACTTCGAGTATATCCCCGGAATAGACCGCAAGGTGTTTGAGACACAAACTAATCCTTGTAACTCACTCTCACTCTCTCTCTAACACCACCAGTCCCATCCATGTCTCTGATGCTTCTCTATCTTTGCTGGCACCCTCAGTTTTCCTTACTCCCTGCCTGCCCTATCTTGCTATAAGGTCTAAAGATAAACACAGTCTCTCTCTTTACCTTTCTCTCGCCATACCTTAACACCTGGCTATCAAACACGTAATTTGTCCTACTTCAACTGTGTCTGTCATTCCAGCCGTTACCGCGGTCCCTCTTTGGCGGGAAAACTCGAAAATCCCGCCTGTCTACGTCACCACCAAGCATGGGGTGATTCAGCAGCTGATTGGCTTGACGTCAGAGGGAGGTGGGGCTCTCATTGGCTGTTTTTGTTTCTGTTCTTATATTTATTAATCATGTATCATACAGTGGAGCACCGGAAACAAGAGCAATAATAATGAAAGACTCGACATCAAACTAGAAAACACAAACAAACAAGTGAATCCAATGAATCCGAAATTATCGAAATCAGAGCGTCACTTGCGCAATTTACGGCTGCCATTTTTGATGTCGTCAACATAAGCCAGACGCGCTCTAAGTCCACCCGCCTTTTACTTGCTTATTTGTGCCTGAACCTCGTATCTCTCGCGTTTATTATGACCTCTAGTGCATTCAGTGATAGGGATGGTGGGCCTGGTGGTAATGATGTAGGAATTGAAAGCCCGGGACCATCAAAACACAGTCAAGTCAAGTGCCGTGCCTGACGAAAGCCACGGAGACGACGATGGGTTAGGCTAGGCCTATGCTAAATATGATTATGTTTTCAAATAAAGTCTCTGTGGTAAGTAATATCCTCATAATATGTATTTTTAAATATTTTCAATATATATTTATTGGATGTAGGCTTATTTAAGGGGAGAAATGGGTACTTGGGCGACTGTTTGGACGAATCTGGAGACGAAAAGTTGGGACCTGGGAACCAACTTATTTTTCCCCATAAGTTGTTAAGTACCATTATCGCGATTCTCGTTATAGCGGCACTAATTAGGCGTCAATTAGGCGCGATAACAGAGGGTTGAGTGTATATTTCCAACACAACCCCAATTCTAATCTGAGCCCTTCTTTCATGACTAACATCCTATCTAACCTGCTGTCTATCTTCCCTAGCCGTTGCTGAAAATAGCTGTACCCTCCACTCAGCTATCTAAACCTGTTTGTTACTAATTCTATGTGTCTCTCCTACTCCAGCTGTCTATGTCTGTCCCACCCAGCCCTCATTCATGTCTCTCTTCCACTCCAACAGTACTATTAGACGGGTCAATATATGGTTGAACATCAAAACAAAATTATACAAACTTTTGTTATGGATTCTGGTACTAATGCTAAATAACATACTAAATATCTAGTTAATTCTGATCCCGGAAACAGGGTAATTTTCAAGACTGCATTCAAGAAGGCGGCCAGGAGCTTTAAATAGCTATATGTCAATTACTCTTTAACATAGCAAGGTGGTTTGGAGTCTAATCCTAGGTTTTAACCCCTACTGTACCAGAGAGTATTACTATAAATGTAACCTCCAGTACCAAGCATTGTGGCCAAAATGGCTTCAAAATCGAGAGAGCGCATTCTCTCACCCCGAAAGCTGGACGAGTACTGAGCCAGCTCGCCCGTGGGACCTTAGATACACTTTGAGAAGTGTTGCCAAGGTCTCAAAGCGGTGTTTACAAGTCATGGTGCCAGATACCGCTCGGTACAAGGACCGATTATTACTGACGTACGTTGTACGGCGCTGGTACTGGCGAGTGATTTTTTTTTTTTTTACTGTCGGCCATTGTACGTCGCTGGTACAGTAAGGGTTAAGGCTCAAGGAATCCAGTTAAATAAGTCAAATTATCATCAGTTACTTATGTACCGGTATTGAAATGTAAAATGGTGGTCCAAGGTCCCTATGCACTAAATTGGCTCTTGTCGAATAGTAGGCAACCTACAGAAATATTATCAGTGTGTATTCTTAAGGTTTTAAGCACCCAGCAACTAATTGAAATAACAGAAATAACTGTAAAATAATCAGGTAATCCAGTAAACCAGGTTTAGTAGGTTTGTTTGCATGAGCTAGTTGTGGTTTATCAGCCTGTCATAAGACGTTTCTGGCTTTAAAGATGGCTGGAGGTAAAAGACTGAGCTCGTAAATCATAACCTTCCCCAAAGATAGCTTTCCAGTTTGGGTGACTACCAGGAAATGTTAGAACAGAAGTGTGGAATCAATTGTTCGATACAAGAATCTGGTACCGGTACAGGTTAAGAGGGAGAAATTATTTGGTAGCTCGCACAACCGGAATGCTCACTCATGTAGTCCACCTCACAAGGAAAAGGAATCTAATCCATTTGATTCTCTACCCATACACTTGCTTAGTTCACCTAGCGAGGCTCTGAGTAGTCCGTCTAGCACTATCCATGCAGACTCGGTAATCACACCTGGGCCTACTGAGGCAGTGGTTAGTTCCACTGACAGTACAACAGTTAACACAATTGGCGTCTCATCTGCACCGATTAGTCCATCTCTTGGTAAAGCATTTAGTCTGCCCAATGCTACCCCAGCAAACCAGGTTATGATACCTTGACCTGCCGAGGTCCTGGTTAGTTTTACTGCCAGTACGATGACCAAAACAATTATCGTCTCACCAGCATACTCGCAGATACTACCTGGACTTACTAAGGAACCAGTTCGTTAATCAACTGGTAAAGTACCTCGCTCGTCGAGAGTAGCCACTGCCGCAGACATGAAGAAGACGACAATGAAGATGTTCCGACGCGACGCGACATCAAGTCGTGACCCTTTCAAAGCCCCTATTGAAGAAACTTGACCTGTTACCCCTTTACCTGTTACCCCAGGGAAAACACTTAACCTTCTCAGTTTTGGATACGCTGGAAGGGTGTCCTTAAGTGCATGAATATACAATTCGCATATTAATTAATTGAATAAAAAACAGAATGCTTGAATTGGGTCATAATTGGGCTACGATAAGTTTTGCTAGTGGCAGAGCGAACGATAACCTTGGTAACATTGCATCGAGTCAACCTTCGTCCCACAGAAGCTCGGGAGAGTCTTGATCCTCAGTATGTCTCTGTGAGTTTAAGCGGTGAGGTGCGGGTCGGCCGCCCGTTTAAACATGGCCGAAATTGCGTCTGGACAATGGGTAAGTGTATCTAAAATGCATTATTAGAGTCTAACGTATGTTAGATTTTTGATGTTATTATATATACAGTATATGTAGCGTAAGCTAATATTAGTGTTCAATATCACTCGTTTTACATTTAAACAGTTACGAGTGTTACAGAATGTTCCTGAGGAATGTGTATATGTAAATATATGTATAAAATCAAATTTTAGGATATGGGACTTTGTTTTATTCTCTTTCTCATACAATGAGCTATATGTATCACAATCATTTATAGTTCTGAAATACCTTAGAACAAAATTAAATGAGAATGATGTACAGTAAATAAATTCTGATGAAACATTTTGTATACAAATAATTATTGCTCAGCATAAAATTTAATTATGACGGTGTAAACTCGGAAAAACAATATAATATTTCTTCTATAGCCATTTCCTTTGTGACCATTTTTTCTTATGGGATTTTTTTCTGGTTTTATAATAGTATGGGTCTTGCTCTATATTTGGATGTATAATACATTGCATGTAGAGGTGATTATTGTGAGTTTAAACAGAGCTATAACATATGTGTGTTGTCTCGCAGTGATCAGTAGTGGATACCATACAGGGATTTTTACAAACTTGTAAAAATCCCTCTATGGTATCCTGGAATATGGATCTTGCAACTTGTGCATAAATTGAAATATATTCTCTAAGTAGGATTTCTCTTCTACTTAATATAAATGGGAAAAGGTTAAGTTTTATTTAATCACGCCGTGGTGTAGTGGGTTGAAGCTTAGACACTCGTCCTGAGTGTTGGAGGTTCGAGTCCGGCTGGGAGTATAAAAACATTTAGTAGCTCACGTGTATTTGTGAGATATACTTGATATTAATGTCTCTCGTGCTTGGCTGGGCGCTAATTAAATTAAATCTCTTTAACCCAAGTTGCGTAGGGAGACTTGTAAAAACCCTGTATGGTATCCTGGAATATGGATCCTGCGACTTGTGCATGAATTGAAATACATTCTCCAAGTAGGATTTCCCTTCTTAATATAAATGGGAAAAGGTTAAGTTTCCTTTATCATGCCGTGGTGTAGTGGGTTAAAGCTTGGACACTCGTCCTGAGAGCCGGAGGTTCGAGTCCGGCTGGGAGAATAAAAAAAAAACACACACACACACATATATGTATACCGGTATATATATATATATATATATATATATATATATATATATATATATATATATATATATATATATATATATATATATACCGGTATATATAATTATATATATATATACTGACTATTGATTCATTGACATTTACTTATTGTATTCTGTATACGGTAACCTTTGTACAGTATATGTAACCACCCATGTAATCAATGTTTTTAAAGTCAATATACAACTGTTCGTCCACTGTCCTTGTAACTTAATATATATTTTTCAGTGTATTTACAGTATATAATTATATATATATACAGTATATTACAATATTTGTTAATAATCCATTTCTCTTCTCTTTCCATACGGTGTGTGGTCCCTCCTTCACTCTCCACCATCACAGGGCGTGAGTATTACTTATTCAGTGTGTGTGTGTATGTATGTGTGTGTGTGTGTGTGTGTGTGTGTGTGTGTGTGTGTGTGTGTGTGTGTGTGTGTGTGTGTGTGTGTCACCATGGAGGTGTATATCTGTGTAAGTATTATAAACGTGCTTTCATTAATTTCATTTGGGGTGTTCTTGGTGTTAAGCACGATCTTTTACAAATAATGTGTATAGGGTTACAAGTGATCAGTTACAATTCCAACGGTATAGTTTATGAGTGTGCAGGTGTTGAATTAAGGTTGTGTAGGGGTAGAGGTTGGCGCGGGGATACAATTACAAAAATTGGGCCGAACTGTAGATTTCGATGCCGGTGTAGAAGTAAAGGGGAAAATGTATGGCTATATCTTGGGGGTACAAAGGAATACAACCAACAACATATATATTGATCTTTACGAGGCTGGTTATGATTGAAACTACCTAACCTATGTGAAAAGGTAACGGTGGCACAGTAAAGATTGGTGCTATTCGTTTGTAAATGCAGTTAATTGGGGTTCTTAACCCCCAATTAAACCCCCCCCCCCACTAGCACGCGAGATATTTACCTAGTCGAATTTTGATCGTTTTATAAGTACTACACTCAATCACATTACTAGGTAGTCCATTCCATAGGTTTATTACTCGATTGAAAAAGAAGTGCTTTGCCTCATGTGAGTTTAAAGGCTTTCCAATTATCTTACAACCGTTTCCTCTAGTGTAATTTGAATCATCAATTGTGAAGTATTTGTTGACATCCATATTGTCAATGTATTTAATAATTGTATACACTTGGATTAGGTCCCCTACTAGCTTACGCTTTGTTAAACTAATCAAAGTAGATGTTCTTCATATGATTTATTTCTTAGTCTAGGGATAATTTTTGTCACTCCGTTGTATTCTCTCTAGTTGATCAATGTCCTTATGATAATATGGACACCTAAATTGTACACAGTATTCCAGATGGGGGCGAACCAAAGAATTATAGAAAGTGAGAATAATATTTTCAGATTTGCTTTCAAATAATTTTCCATTGAAGCCAATAATTTTAGTTGCCTTCTAAACTACCTCAGTACATTGTTAGCTGGGTTATAAATTACTCGATATTGTTACTCCTAAGTTAGTTTCTTTATCAGTGTTTTTGAGTTTACTACCATTCATTGAGTAGTTTGTTTTTCATCTTTGTAACCTATATGAAGTACTTTACATTTATCGGTAATAACACTCATTTTACGGGTTTGGGCCCAATATTGTAATTTATCTAATTAATTTTGGATCTTTTGAACATGATACAACTATGTTCATAATTTGTGTATCATCTGCAAATTTTGAAATTGTTCATAAAAGATCATCGATGTCAGTGATGTAAATCAAGAAAACAACAGGTCCGACTACTGAGCCCTGGGGAACACCACTTGTGACATTTGTCCAGTCTCAATCCATCGAAGTATGCACTGTCTATGCCATGAGCTTTTAATTTTAGAAAGAGACGGTTGCAGAGGACTTTGTTGAATGCTTTCTGGAAATCAAGGTAGACAATTTCAACGGCTTTACTTTCGCCATACATATTAAAGATGTGAGAAAAAAATCAAGGATATTTGTCAGGCATGAAAGCTTATTTCGAAAGCCATGCTGTGATTTTTTTATTATTATATTTTTTTCTAAATGGTTTACAAGTTTGTCTCGGATGATTATTTCAAGCAGTTTCTATCTATCTATCTATTGCCGCACGCCTTACTCCCCTTAATGAGGGTGGCCATACACAGAATGCCCCCAAGCGACCTATTCCCTGTAAGAGGGACAACCCGAGCCAGTTTACTGAAGGACTTACAGGATTGACCACTCAATTTAGGATCCGTCCGACTCCGAGGCCCTCTGTGTATCTTTTAGCACTATTTTTCTACAGTGGTGTTCGGCTAGTCCATCCACTAACCTGCCTTACCCTTAGGTAAGCAGTACAGATTTGTATCAGGTTTATTCCCCTAGACAGGTTGCCGACCAAGGCTGACGAGTCCCATCCAACCGGATTTGTATAAGGTTGTCTCCCCTAGATTGGTTGCCGACCAAGGCTAACGAGTTCCATCCACCCAGTTTACATATGATTAAAAATCAGTGTTATCCCTCATTGAATGTTTTCTATCCCAAGTATATAATATAGTAGTGTAGCAGGTAGTTGTGGAGGCCGTTGTACCCATGCCTGGTTGTACCGATCTGCTCCCCCCATGTGAGAGTGAGGGTGGGGTGGGTGGATCTGGCACAAACATGTATTTCCCCAGCGGCCATTTTACACGCCCACCCACGGTCTGCACGGGCGGGGGGGGGGGGGGGGGGAAGGGAGAGGGAAGCAAGGTTTGGGGCGCCTGTGTATTTGTGTCTGTGTGTATGGGTGAGAAAGAGAGTGAGAGTGAGTTTATATGACAATACCATTATGATGTCAAGGGTGGGTCAGCAAAGATGAAAGACATTCCAGTAAGCTTAATAATATTCCCAGCAGGGTTGGAAAAAAATCAGATTTTTTTAATAAAAATCAAAATCATTGATTTTTTTTATTAAAATTGGATTTATTTGATTAAAATCGATTTTTTTGATTTTTTTACACAAACTTCCATTTTGCACAAAATATGTACCGGTATAATATTGTAAGTATATATATTCCTACATCTTAAAGGCTATAATTTTCAATCAATTATGTCAGAAAAACAATTAAATTAAAGTAATTTAACCCTCGCCGAACAGCCATTTAAACCTTCCTGCCAATGCTGAATCTGGATGAATCGTCGAATTCTCAGGATTTTGGCGCGCTTATAAATACGCCAAAAATCGGCCTAACCTAGGTTATAATATACTGTATATATCCAGAAGCAGTACTCGTTACCTTGATATGATTGAAGACTAGAAGTCTCTAGACCAAGAAGTTCTGTTTTTATTGTGAAAATTGGTAGGTCAGTTTTGCCCGCTGTGAGCCTAGAACCGTGTAAATTCTCAAGTTTCATCATTTACAGATACTTGTATCTCTGCAAATAAATAGCTTAACATAGGTTATATACATACCAAAGGCAGTACTCGGTGCTATCTTGCAATGGGTGAAGACTACAACATTGTACATTAAGCGGTTATTGTGTGAGGTGGGAAATAAGACCTGCTGTTTTGTGATGCTACTGAGAACTGTTCGAATACGACGATGCAGTATCGGCAGCCACGGCTACGGTCTATTTACATTCATTCAACAATTGATTATTGATTATGTATTCTGTATTAATATTGATTATCGATTACTGATATACAGTATTTTACCATTATAAGCATTCCTATTTCACTGTCGACTGCTTTCATGCATCATTTGAGACTCAGGAAATAAATAACAGCTTTCGTTAGGCCTGCACGCAAGCAGGAGTCACCTGACTGACTGGCTATGTGTTTTTGTTCTTGTTGGTTATACAGACCATCCGCTAAGACAATAAAACTTTCTCAAGTGCAGTTTTAGGTGGTTTTAAGCCATGAAATAATGCTATGGAGCTATGTAGGCCAGCCGGGCAAGGGGGGTTAAGGAACAAAGATTAATTTTCTATGAAAGAATACAATTTATTTAATTTCTAAAATTCTTCAACTAGTGCAAAAGTTTATTAGAAATATGCAAAATATTGTAGATATAGTTACTATATAATACTTAAGAGGGAAAAAGGTTGGTAGACTATTAAGATTAGCGAAAAAATTCTTATAATTACTTGGAATGTGACATTTTAATAAATATTTTTTTTTTATTTTAATCAATGATTTTTTTCTTTGATTATAATCGAATAAAATCACTTGATTAAAATCATTTGATTTTAATCATGCCAACCCTGATTCCCAGCATTCACAACATATTTATTTGTAATTTAATCTCTAAAATCTAAATCAGAAAGCCGAGATTCTGATTGTTCCATTGATAACTAATAAAAGCATTGTTAATAACTTTGGTCATCAAAACAATGTATATGAATTCGGAATCAAGGGGCTTTCACACAACCCTCCCGACACTCCCAGACTGCCAGGAGATCGGCAGTCCTGTGTAGTCTGGTGATGGGGGGTCACCGACTGTTTCTATCTTTCTCTCCTTCTCTCCTTCTCTCTCTTTCCCTGGCTTGTATCCATTCAGCCCCATTCAGCCAAATGTTTTAAGACGTTTATCCCCATCCAGGTATCGATTTCTTCCTGGCGAGCGATAGCGAGCCATCATTGTATGGAGAAATCCGTCTTCGCCGAAGACATTTTTCTATCGAAAAATGTACAAATTTAGCTTACTGTCAAAACAAAACTATATATATGGTGGCTCGCTACCGCTCGCCAGGAAAATATTGACGCCTGGATGGGGGTAAACATCTTAAAACAGTAGGCTGAATCGGGCCGAATGGATACAAGCCAAAGAGAGAGGGAGAGAAAGAGAAAAAAAGCGAGGTGGGCTCCCTTAAGAGTCTTGCATTGATCCTGAGAGTCTGGACGCGGTTCCATGTATACAGGGTGTTCCAGTAATGCTTTTCATAAATTATATGGTGGACTCATCAGACAAAAATAGGAATAAATTACTCTATGAACATGAGGTTGAGTATTTATAATAACAGAGTTATTACACGATTTAAGTTAACGATAGATACAATGCCATTCAGTCCAAGGGGTAATGTTGCCATTTTAGTGGATTATATCCATTTGGCCTTCGCTATCGCTTGCTAGCCTCAAGATAGTGAGCAGTAGCGATCTGACTTTTCGGTAGAAAAAACAAATCCGGCGAAGCCGTACATATTTTTCTACCGAAATGTCAGATCGCTACTGCTCACTATCTTGAGGCTAGCAAGCGATAGCGAAGGCCAATGGATATAATCCACTAAAATGGCAACATTACCCCTTGGACTGAATGGCATTGTATCTATCGTTAACTTAAATCGTGTAATAACTCCGTTATTATAAATACTCAACCTCATGTTCATAGAGTAATGTATTCTTATTTTTGTCTGATGAGTCCACCATATAATTTATGAAAAGCATTACTGGAACACCCTGTATATCAGGTGGTTCGCCCCGACAGTGAAGTCATAATCTTGGAGGAAGGGGAAGGGAGGCAGTTGGGAGGCAATTTTTCTGTTGGGAGGCACTCTGTTGGCTGTATCCTATTGTCGGTTGGCTGTATTCTATTGTCCAGAGACACATGTGAGGAAATGTATTACATTGGATAGAGGGTTTCCCAAGCTCAACCAACAATAAGATAGAAAAAAGTATGAAATATATCAAGCAAAATTAATTAAAAGATCCATAGTAAAATTCAGGTGCCAAAGCATCACAAAAGCAAATTAAGAGAAAACAATAGTATAGTGAACAAATATATACAGTATAATAGAAATGTTGTATATGGAACTCAAAACACACGACTATAAGCTACTACACATGCAAATAACCACAACATATACGTACATAACGGGAAATATCACACACATAACTAAACACACACTCACTTACACACACACACACACACACACATACAAACATTCACTGACCCCCCCACCCCACACACACACATGTACACAGACAAGCACTCACCCACACACACAACCACACCGACACACACACACACACACACACAAAAGTCACACATATACTCATATAGACACTCACTGACCCCCCACACATGTATACACAGACAGGCATTCATTGACACCCACACACACCGACGCACACACACATACACAAGGCACACATACACCCATACAGACACTCGCTGACCCCCCACCCCCCTCCACACTCACACATATACAGACAGGCACTCACTGACTCTCACACACAAAAACACATCGGCAAGCACACACACACAAACGCACACGCGCACACACACACACACACACACACACACACACACACACACACACACACACACACACACACACACACACACACACACACACACACACACCTCCCCGTGGCATAACTGATAGCGCGTCTGGCTCACAACCACAAGGTCCCGGGTTCGAGACCCGGGCGGGGAAGAGACATTTGGGTAAGTCTCTTAACGGTGTAGCCTCTGTTCACCTAGCAGTATAAATAGGAACCTGGTATAAGTGGACGAAGTTGTGACGTCCCATCTGGGGTTGGTGATCAGTTACAAGGTGAGATGGGTATCGTACTGGTCAACCTCAGCTACTGGTCAACCTAAGCCTTCGAGTGAGACTGGTACCGTAGTGAGAATGGTACCGTACAGATTAACCCTAAGCCTTCGTTTCCAGATGTCGCCAATTGGCTAAAATACAGACTACACACACATCCACAGCCATTCCAACGATACATAAACACTTAACATGCATTTCACGCAATACATTCCCAGTTAAGGAGGCGCGATAATAATGAGCTTAGCTCGCATTGCGTGGATTCCCCTTGACGAACAAGCAAGTGAAAAAAAATAACACACACACCCAGTCGTTATGTGGTCGAGAATCAGATGTACAATCGACCAAAAAACAATCTTTACCCTGGTGAGCTGTAAATAATCTAGTGTGAACGGAATGAATCGGGTGAAACATACGTCTGTGAGGTATTATCATAAGATTTCGACCCACTTCCAGAATGTTTAAAGCGTTAGTGTAAAGATTGTTTTTTGGTCGAGTGTACATGTTGGGGGCTGTGGGTTGTTGTCTGCCTGTCGTTTAGCGGTCTGTTGAAATTTATGTTCTGTCTGTTAAGATGTTTAAATTATTCATGGACAGATTACAGTGAGGTGGCGCGAAGCCTAGGACACATACTGTATGTAGGAACTTCACTATACAATAGAGATAGTAGTAGAAATAGGGAATTTTTACCTTGTCATGCATTAAAGGACTCACAAACAGCCTTCATGTTAACCGGTCAATGTTTTCTAGGTCCAAGTCTTCTTTGTAGATACACCTCATTGTATGGTGACCATGTTTGGCTGTAGGGATTCCTCATCGTATGGTACCTATATATTATTAAACATAAATATGCATGCATAAGACAATCCAGTAGCTGCATTTGCATAAATGAAAACATAAAAGGTGTACAAACTTTCATAAGTGGCTGTGCGCGCGTGGTTATGTTTATTTGAGTATACGTGTGTTTATATGAGTTACATAGATACACAGACTACACAGACCTTGCGGTCCCTACTAGGTAGTCCGGCCTTAATGCTAAAATAGAATTTGCTACAAAGTGGAAGGCAGTGATAGCAAAGCAGAAGGCTCTCACCCCACCCACCCCTCTCTCCGACCGTTGGTCGGCATGAAATTCAGTTGGGGAAAAAAATCCCCCAGCAGAATGAAAAACAACTTCTACTGGGAAATGTATAGTAAAAACGAAGTTGAGAAATATTATATACTACTGATGCTTAACCTATACAGCATATACAGTATATATATATATATATATGTTTTAACCTATATTATCCCCACCTCAAAATGAATGTCTAGACTTCTTTTGAATGTGTCAATTGTCTTACATTGTACCACTTTCTCTGGCAATTTGTTCCACTCGATGACCACACTGTAGGTGAAGAAGTGTTTTGTGGCATCGAGATTCGCCCTCCTGGTTTTTAATTTCATTCCATTTCCCCGAGTTAATGAACTATTATCTATTTTGAAAAGTGAAGCTACATCAATTTTGTCAAATCCCGTTAGTATCCTGAAACACTCGATTTTTTACCTCGCAATCTTCTTTTCTTAAGTGAAAACAAATTTAAGTTGTTTAGTCTTTCATGATAGAAGAGAGAGAGAGAGAGAGAGAGAGAGACAGAGAGAGAGAGAGAGAGAGAGAGAGAGACAGAGAGAGAGAGAGAGAGAGAGAGAGAGAGAGAGAGAGAGAGCTCACAGCAGTGCTCCCCAGAGTGCCAGTGCCTCGTTATTAATACTGTCACTGAAGCTGCATCCCCTTATTTCCCACGAGGTACATTTGTTGCTGCACACTACACCAACACCACTATCATCTACCACTAGTATTATTATTCCTACTACTTCTACTACTACCATCACTATTATTATCTCTACTATCACCATCACTATTACACCAATATAAGCACCATCACTAGTACTATTATTATTGCCTCTACTACTACCATCACGACCACTACTATTATTATTATCTGTACTACCACCATCACTATTACACCAATATAAACACCATCACTAGTACTATTATTATTTTTTGTTTACTACTACTACATTGATTTTTATTTAATATTTGTCATACATTTCATGTTACTACTACTACCATCACCACCTCCACCATCACCACCACCACTACCTTATATTTAATATTGTACACATACTAAATTTCACAAGCATCAGATACTACTATTCCACACCATGCAACTTCAATCCAGTCTCCTTCCTATGCGACCCTCTGTCACTGCTGCCTAGTACTATTACTTCTACTACTACCATCACTACCACTACTATTATTATTATCTCTACTACCACCATCACTATTACACCAATATAAACACCATCACTAGTACTAATATTACTACTTCTACTACTACCATCACTACCACTACTATTATTATTATCTCTACTACCCTCACTATTACACCATATAAACACCATCACTAGTACTATTATTACTACTTCTACTACTACCATCACTACCACTACTATTATTATTATCTCTACTACCACCATCACTATTACACCAATATAAACACCATCACTAGTACTATTATTACTACTTCTACTACTACCATCACTACCACTACTATTATTATTATCTCTACTACCACCATCACTATTACACCAATATAAACACCATCACTAGTACTATTATTACTACTTCTACTACTAACCATCACTACCACTACTATTATTATTATCTCTACTACCACCATCACTATTACACCAATATAAACACCATCACTAGTACTATTATTACTACTTCTACTACTACCATCACTACCACTACTATTATTATTATCTCTACTACCACCATCACTATTACACCAATATAAACACCATCACTAGTACTATTATTACTACTTCTACTACTACCATCACTACCACTACTATTATTATTATCTCTACTACCACCATCACTATTACACCAATATAAACACCATCACTAGTACTATTATTACTACTTCTACTACTACCATCACTACCACTACTATTATTATTATCTCTACTACCACCATCACTATTACACCAATATAAACACCATCACTAGTACTATTTTTTTCTTCTTTTCTACTACATTGATTTTTATTTAATATTTTTCATACATTTCATGTTATCCTACTACTACTACCATCACCACCTCCACCATCACCACCACCATTACCATATATTTAATATTGTACACATACTAAATTTCACAAGCATCAGATACTACTATTCTACACCATGCAACTTCAATCCAGTCTCCTTCCTATGCGACCCTCTGCCACTGCTGCCTCGTAGTCTACTTCTGCCACCGTCACTGGTTGTGGTGCAGACCTTCTTGTTCCCCGCAGGCATAGTAGTGCTGATCTGAGCAATGAGAAAGATAGACGGCATCTCATCCAGGCTACGATGTGGCTCCTAGGCTGTTGCTTCTTCTTCTGCGATGATCTCTGCTAGCCTTGAATAGAAGCACTGGGCCCTGGGTCCCATCCCTCCTGATGTGGTGAAGACTAGTGGGGGTAAAGCTGCCATGTTCGACGTGTAAGATCCTTTCTCCATATGTCCTGACCTTCTCTCGTTCGTTCCTCTTGTGTGCAGCCTCCAGAGACAGCTCGCTGTAGCTGTGGGCCATTGGGTCAAATACTCTTATGTCAAAGAACGCTCGCTGTGCATTTGTCCAAAAGCCTCTTGCACTAACGTCCAATCTTGCTTCAGTGGATGTGTTGGCCGTCCTGTGCTGCATGATCTCTCCATCCAAGGGAATGAGTGATGGTTCGCTCACCACATCTCTACACACCTCCCTGAGCATGTTCGCTGTTACATCTCTTACTTCATCGTGCCTGATGCTGATGAATCCTCCTTTCTTACATATCATGGTGTGGTCTGTATCGTTGATGGTTCCACAAACGCATCGATCGGGCAGTCCTTCAATCGGCCAATCATACCTCAGTGCAATAGCATCATTAAATTCTTGTTTGTTGAGATTGAAGCTTTTTTGCCCTTGATTGGTAGTGTTGTCAGCCAATTTGAAGCGCCCGTTTCTTGTGCTATTTGTAGTTTTCTTGTTTGTCTCGGGTGAAGTTGTCCCATCAATTGTGCCAGGTCATTTTTCTGTGAGTTTTGCCTCTCTGACGTGATGGTCTTTCTGATGTTGTAGATGTCTGCCTGGTCTACTTCACCGTCAGAATCTTGTGCTATGATACGGTCAGTGAGAGATCCTGTTATCTTTACTGAGTTCTGGTATTCCGTTACCGCCCTCTTCACTGGGTCGATGATTCCCATCCCTCCCAACCTAGGAGGCAGTGCGAGCAGCTCCCTCTCTGTATCATTCGGGGTGTGCAACTTTATCCTCGCTGGGATGAGTTTGTCTCTGATGGCATCTTCCAGCGGTTGAAGTAATGCGCTCACATTTGGAACGGTTCTCATCAAGTAGGTCCAGCGATGTTTGACCCCATATGTGAATGCCGAATACGCGGCCTGTGGTTCCGTCTTTGCAATATTGGCCAGTTTCTCAATTTCTTTTACCCATTTTCTGACCTTCTCCTCTATGTATTTGTTCTTGAACTCTTCCGTGCCAATCACCGCCCCAAGGTGACGCTGTCCGTCCTTTGTTACTACCACTTCACTACCGCTGAAAGCTTCTACCGCCCTTTCATAATGTTCTGTTTTTACTATTAGTATTGACTTTCTGGCATTTGGATGGTACCCTATTTTTGGTCCTACCTCTGATATTTGCTCCCACCAGTGCTTGAGATTGTTGACTTTTCCCGCTCCAGTGAGATCGTCTGCATAGGCCACCTGCTTTACTTGCGTCGCCTCATAGCTTGTTAAGGTTTGCAACACTGAGAGACCTAAGGCGTACATTGCCATTGCTACTGGGTCACCTTGTGTGGTTCCTTCCATTGATTTCAGAGGTGTTCTCCTTCGTGTGTTCTGGTTACTACCATCACTACCACTACTATTATTATTATCTCTACTACCACCATCACTATTACACCAATATAAGCACCATCACTAGTACTATTATTATTGTCCCTACTACTACCATCACTACCACTACTATTATTATTATCTCTACTACCACCATCACTATTACACCAATATAAACACCAGCACTAGTACTATTATTACTACTTCTACTACTACCATCACTACCACTACAATTATTATTATCTCTACTACCACCATCACTATTACACCAATATAAACACCATCACTAGTACTATTATTACTACTTCTACTGCTACCATCACTACCACTAACTACTATTATTATTATCTCTACTACCACCATCACTATTATACCAATATAAACACCATCACTAGTACTATTATTACTACTTCTACTACTACCATCACTACCACTACTATTATTATTATCTGTACTACCATCATCACTATTATACCAATATAAACACCATCACTAGTACTATTATTACTACTTCTACTACTACCATCACTACCACTACAATTATTATTATCTGTACTACCACCATCACTATTACACCAATATAAACACCATCACTAGTACTATTATTATTGTCCCTACTACTACCATCACTACCACTACTATTATTATTATCTCTACTACCACCATCACTATTACACCAATATAAACACCAGCACTAGTACTATTATTACTACTTCTACTACTACCATCACTACCACTACAATTATTATTATCTCTACTACCACCATCACTATTACACCAATATAAACACCATCACTAGTACTATTATTACTACTTCTACTGCTACCATCACTACCACTAACTACTATTATTATTATCTCTACTACCACCATCACTATTACACCAATATAAACACCATCACTAGTACTATTATTACTACTTCTACTGCTACCATCACTACCACTACTATTATTATTATCTCTACTACCACCATCACTATTACACCAATATAAACACCATCACTAGTACTATTATTACTACTTCTACTACTACCATCACTACCACTACTATTATTATTATCTGTACTACCACCATCACTATTACACCAATATAAACACCATCACTAGTACTATTATTACTACTTCTACTGCTACCATCACTACCACTAACTACTATTATTATTACGGTATCTCTACTACCACCATCACTATTATACCCATATAAACACCTTCACTAGTATTATTATTACTACTTCTATTGCTACCATCACTACCACTAACTATTATTATTATTATCTCTACTACCACCATCACTATTATACCAATATAAACACCATCACTAGTACTATTATTATTGTCCCTACTACTACCATCACTACCACTAACTATTATTATTATCTCTACTACCACCATCACTATTACACCAATATAAACACCATCACTAGTATTATTATTATTGCCCCTACTACTACCATCACAAGTACTACCACTATAATGTCTATTACCCCTGTTACCACCATCTTTATTACTATCGCCTTTTCCACCATCATTAATACTATTATTTTCCCTACTACCACCATCTATTACTATTACTATCACTATTAATATTTATAATATTTTGGTGTGGGTCATGATGGCATCCACGCTCTACTCAGTAAATCGTCTGGTATAGTTTTGCTCATGTTAGTCTATTTAATGAATGCTCTGTGAGTATCCTAGGTTCGAGTCGTTGGAGTACCACATGTATTCATTACTTTCATTGATTTCATTAGTTAAATTAATTTGTGGGTTGGTGAAAACAAATATGAATATGCCATGCAACCTGTTGAGAGGAGAAATACGCCCGATTGTGAAGAGTCATAGTAATTACATAACACATTCATCTAATTATCGTCCAGTCATGCATGCAAAAATTAATATAAATTTATATATTGGATGTTTTGGAAGATAAAGTGAAGATTAAGTAAAGACTGTCTAAAGAATGTCTACTCTTGCCATGCGCAAAATGTCTTGGATAAATTCCAGCAGGTTGATAAGACATGATCAGTGTTCCCTTACCAATGTAACCAATATTGTGTATCCGTAATTTAGTTGTGAATATCCAAATAGTATACTATCTGATCTACTAATATACTTTCTAGGAGTTGTTCTATGATAGATGTCAGGCTATAAGGCTGGTCATTTTCGGGACGTTGATGAACTTCTTTCTCATAGAATGGGGGACATTAGATAGCTTCCAATTTTCAGGAACCTCTCTAGTTTCTTATGATTTATCGAATATATCTTCAAAGAAAATATGAGAGAGAGAGAGAGAGAGAGGGAGAGAGAATATATAGTGAGAGTATATATAGTGAGAGTGAGATAGAGTTGGTGAGGTCTCTATCCAAGGGTTGGAGCAGTTCAATTAAACTTGGTTCCTGTGTCTGTGTCGCCTCTCCTTGACCAAGTTGTAGTCTAGGCCTGAGTCCCTCCTTCAAGTGCTGACAACTGGACACTATTCTCTCTCTCTCTCTCTCTCTCTCTCTCTCTCTCTCTCTCTCTCTCTCTCTCTCTCTCTCTCTCACTCTCTCTCTCTCTCTCTCTCTCTCTCTCTCTCTCTCTCTCTCTCTCTCTCTCTCTCTCTCTCTCTCTTTCTCTCTCTCACTCTCTCTCTCTCTCTCTCATTCTCTCTCTCTCTTTCTCTCTCTCTATCTCTCTCTCTCTCTCTCATCTATTCTCTAGTTCCTCTCCGTCTTTTCTCCTTTCGTATTTTCTTATTTTATCTTGCATATTCATATTATCTTCGGTCCTTGATTTATCTTTTCCATGTCATAACTTGATTGTATGGCTAGTGAGCATATGAAGTTTATGGGCGTGATTACGAAGTTTGTGGGCGTTATTATGAAGTTTATGGGTGTGATTACGAAGTTTGTGGGCGGTATTATGAAGTTTATGGGCGTGATTATGAAGTTTATGGGCGTGATTACGAAGTTTGTGGGCGTGATTATAAAGTGCATGGGCGTGATTACGAAGTTTGTGGGCGGTATTATGAAGTTTATGGGTGCGATTATGAAGTTTATGGGCGTGATTACGAAGTTTGTGGGCGTGATTATGGAGTTTACGGGCATGCTTACGAAGTTTGTGGGCGTTATTATTGAAATGTATCATGAACACGAGGTTGCTGAGTGAGGATAGGAAGCTTGTAGATGTGACCATGTAACTATCGGCCATCATTATTTATTGAGGACGTGTTGAATTGTTCACAGTAAGTATAGACTTATATTGAAGTGTCTAGATGTGTGTGAATTTGTATTTTGTTTTTGTGTGTTCATTGTTTTCTGTTGTGTTGTCCCTATTCTGGCTCTGTCTTTTGACATGATTACTTGTATTCTGGCTACCATTAGACGATTTGATTAACTTCCGTAGTTAAAGGGTTAAAGCTTAAATTGGCAATAATACAATTTATGAAAATATACGGGTTTTATGACTGGTAGACTAAAGTTAACCCTTTCAAGCTCCTATACGCGTTTCTGTTATGTTTTTGGCTACTATTAGACGATTTTATTCTGATTAGTAACGGAATAATTATGGTAGTAAAAGGGTTAATTTAGATAGTATTGACCCTTTTAATACCCACAGATACTTCCAAAGCTGCATAAAATCGTCTAATGATAGCCAAAATAAACTGCTAAAACGCGTCAGAGCTTCAAAGGGTTAAGGGGAGATTTCCACTTGAGGGATTTTTTTCTGGAACACTTTCTCCCTCATGTTAAGCCCCATTGCTTTCGAGATTTTAAGATGTTTCGTGCCATTTAGGTGTCATTTTGTTTTCCTGGCAAGCGATAGCAAGCCTGTAATTTAGGAGGAACCGGCCTTCAGCCGGAACATATTTCTACCGAAAAATGTACAAATTTATCTTGAAAGGGGGTCTTGGGAGTGTAATTTTAAGTTTGATGGAGGTCTAGGGAGCAAACTAAAAACCTCCCCTTAAGGTGAGACGTGTAGAGGGTTTTGGGTGTGTGTGTGTGTGTGAGCAGTGAGGGATGTGTGTGTGTGTGACTATTATACTATGATCAGTGAGGGATGTGTGTGTGACTATTATACTATGATCAATGAGGGATATGTGTGTGTGTGACTATTATACTATGATCAGTAAGGGATGTGTGTGTGACTATTATACTATGATCAATGAGGGATGTGTGTGTGTGACTATTATACTATGATCAATGAGGGATGTGTGTGTGACTATTATACTATGATCAGTGAGGGATGTGTGTGTGTGACTATTATACTATGATCAGTGAGGGATGTGTGTGACTAATATACTATAATCAATGAGGGATGTGTGTGTGACTATTATACTATAATCAATGAGGGATGTGTGTGTGACTATTATACTATGATCAATGAGGGATGTGTGTGTGACTATTATACTATGATCAGTGAGGGATGTGTGTGTGACTATTATACTATGATCAGTGAGGGATGTGTGTGTGTGTGTGTGACTATTATACTATGATCAGTGAGGGTTGTGTGTGTGTGTGTGTGTGTGTGTGTGTGTGTGTGTGTGTGTGTGTGTGTGTGTGTGTGTGTGGCTATTATACTATGATCAGTGAGGGATGTGTGTGTGTGTGTGGGAGACTTGTGATTAATGCCAGACCACTTAATATCAACTCACACTCATACATAGTTACTCACACTCGTTTGCACATTTACATTTTTTTTTCTATGTGAATGAGGGAGACAAAGGGCATAACTGCCTGCAGCGAGTGCCTCCCCCAGAGTTGAAAGAGGGACAGGGCCAAAATCAAGGGACATTCGAGCTAAAATGCCTGGACACACGGAGTTTGAAGCAATTTAAGTCATAGGAAGAGGGAAAGACTGATTCTGGGAGAGAGTTCCAGAGCTCAGCCGCTGAATAGAAGAAAGTCTGAGAATAGCGTTTCACTCTTGGGTTGGAGAGTTGCACAGAGTAGTGGTGGGATTGTGTTGCAAGGCGGTTACTATGTACCCTACGTAGAGGAGGTGGTATACACTGGGAAAGCTCCGAGGAACACTGATTATTGTAGTAACGATAGAATAGCGAGAGAGATGGAACATTGCGGCAAAGAGAGAGAAATTGCAGAGAGTTGAAGAGTGGACGGGAGTTAATGATACGAAAGTCTTTCCTTTCTACTTTGTCTAGGAGTGCGGTGTGAGAGGATCCTCCCCACACATGTGAACAATACTCAATACAAGGATGCACTGTGCCCCTGTACAGAGCAAAAAGCTGCGCAGGGGTAAAGAACCCCTCGAGGCGGTTAAGCACACCCAGCTTCTGGGAGGCTGCCTTAGCGAGACTGGTAATATGGTCCTTCCAAGTGAGAGCAGAAGAAAAAGAGACACCGATAACATTGAGAGAAGATGAAGGGTTGATTTTTGTATTGTTAAAGAATAAGGGATAGTCCTCTGGAGGTTCCTGACAGGTAGTAAGGTGGATAAATTGAGTCTTGGAAGCATTAAATGCAACAAGGTTTTCTCTATCCCAATTGGAAATAGTAGCTAGATCAGAATTTAAGTGTTTTATGGCTTCATTATGTTTGCTTTTGAGGGACTGCTGGCTGGGGCGTTCTGGAAAACTAATTGAGTGGTGTAACGTAGAGTCGTCTGCATAAATATTATGAATGGATGGGACTGGATGTACAGTTTAGAAGATCATTTATGAAAATTAGAAAGAGAATAGGAGATAGGACAGTTGAGAAGATCATTTATGAAAATTAGAAAGAGAATAGGAGATAGGACAGAACCCTTAGGAACGCCGGAGTTGATAGGATGAGGAAATGAGCGATGGCCGTCCACAACCGCAGCTATGGAATGGCTGGAAAGGAAATTAGAGACAAAGGGACAGATGGAGGGACAGAAACCGAAGGAGGGCAGTTTGGAAATTAAAGATTTGTGCCAGACTCTATCAAAGGCCTTCGATATGTCTAGTGCAACAGAAAAAGTCTCACCGAAGTCCTGAAAGTTGGATGACCAAGAGTTAATAAGATATGAAAGAAGATCACCAGTAGAGCGACCCTTAAGGAAGCCATTCTGGCGATCTGAGAGCAGATTATGAGAAGAGAAATGCTTAAGAAATTTGGAAGCAAGAATAGTTTCAAAAACTTTAGAGATACAAGAGATGAGAGCAATTGGACGATAGTTGGAGGGTTGAGAGCGGTCACCCTTCTTTTGGACAGGTTGAATGAGAGCAAACTTCCAGCAAGAAGGGAAGACGTTAGAGAGAGACAGAGACGAAAAAGTTTGCCTAGGCAGGGGGTACACTCGTAGTCGCTCATACACGCACACGATCGATCACTCTTACTCACTTATATATGCTTACACTCAAACACAGTTGTTTACATGTATACACACACACGCAATAAAACAGTCATATATCATCGCACTCATTAATAGACACACACATACACTTTAGATTCTCTGAAAACTACACACAAACACGGTCTTACATTCGCATGCGTTTGTGTATTGGAAGTGTGTATGTGTCGGCTTGAATATGTATGTAAGAAGTTGTATGTATGTGTGTGTGTATGCATGTATGTATATATGTATAAGTGTGTGCGTCAATAAATGCGTGTGTGTGAATGATGTGCGTCAATATATGCGTGTGTGTGAATGTATGTAGGTGTGTGCTGGAGTAATGTGTCGCCTACATTACAATAGTCCGTGTCCAGTGTGGTGCCAACCGCTGCTCTGTATATAACACCTGTACCCTCTCTGTCCTCGATCATATTGGGTTTACATCAGTTGTCCTACTTCTGTCCTTTATCATGTAGTGTATTCATCATTTGTCTTATCTCTGTCCTTTATCATGTAGTGTATTCATCATTTGTCTTATCTCTGTCCTTTATCATGTAGTGTATTCATCATTTGTCTTATCTCTGTCCTTATGTAGTGTATTCATCATTTGTCTTATCTCTGTCCTTTATCATGTAGTGTATTCATCATTTGTCTTATCTCTGTCCTTTATCATGTAGTGTATTCATCAGTTGTCCTACCTCTGTCCTTTATCATGTAGTGTATTCATCATTTGTCTTATCTCTGTCCTTTATCATGTAGTGTATTCATCATGTAGTGTATTCATCATTTGTCTTATCTCTGTCCTTTATCATGTAGTTTATTCATCATTTGTCTTATCTCTGTCCTTTATCATGTAGTGTATTCATCATTTGTCTTATCTCTGTCCTTTATCATGTAGTTTATTCATCATTTGTCTTATCTCTGTCCTTTATCATGTAGTGTATTCATCAGTTTCCTCAGGTATGTCCTTGTCCTTATTTTTCCTCATTTATTTCTTTGTCCTTTCCTCGATCATGTCTTATTTTTCTGAGTTATGCCCTAGTCTTATGTTTATATATAGTTTTGTCTTTCTGAATCCTGTGTACAGCACTTTTACTTCACATCGTAAGACTGTGGTGTAAATATATTTCTCCATTGATTAAGCAATATACTTTTTCCTAATAGTTTTGGACAAAATAATTATTATGCCGGATTCTACTAATTCCTAGCACATCGCCAGTTTAAAAGTTGCCACCTCACCACCTGTTCAGCCTACTCCCCCACGATCACCTGGCAATAGTACAGTCACCCCTTCGATGCAGCCGTGCTCTATGAACCAGCAGCGGGTCAACAGAAAATGAGGACAACACCTTGAGCGGGCATTTCCCTACCTGTGCTACCACCTCCACTACTGCTAATTAGCCCACTACCTATCACTCCAGAGAAGAAAGGGCCTAGGACCATCTAGATCATAGGGGACACTAAAAAAAGTTCAGGACCAGATGGGGAGCTTGACTTTTCCTTTGGTAGGCTCCCTTATGTGACGCTCACCGCTTCCCCCAGAACCGCATGGCTTACTCGCTAGGACTCGCCAGGGCAGAGAATGTAGCTACAGACTACCTATCATTGTGTACTTTCCTTCTCGAGAAAGCTTGTGTTGCAGACAGTTCAGAACTGTTCTTTGTTTTCGTCTGTCACAATCCTTTCTATTTTATTTAGTCAATTGAAAGTATTGTGTTAAATAGTTGAATGATGGGAAGGCGAGCGGGAGAGAGAGAGAGAGAGAGACCAGGTGGTGTGACTTGGTGGTGAGTGTGGCGCGTGGCCGGCCCCCTTACATAGGCCTCGCGGGATTCGTTGCCTCCTGCCTAACATGGCCTACTAGGCGGCTGCTTACTGGGCGACTGTCGCGCGCCCTCGTGCCATTCCTGCGAACTGGGACTCCACCCATGCGGTCCCTGGAAATATCCTGGTCAGATCTGTCCCAGACAGCATACTCTAAGCATCTCCCTTGAACTGTTCCACACTCTTGTCTTAGAATCTTTCTCTTCTACTGCCTCTATCATTTCCACTACTTCCTCACCTTTTATTAATATCAATCCCCCTCTGGTTCCCTGCATCCACACCTTGAATTGGTGGCCAGACTGTATTATATGCTGGATCTCACATTTCTTATGTACTAGGCTAAGGTTGAAGATAGTCATTGTCTTTTTGGGAGATTGTATTGCTCGGACTGTCTCCATCAATCACTAATGTTTCTACAGGGTTAAATAATGCTAGACTAGGGATCAGGTACCTTGCTGTTGGTGTTTCACTGTGTGTAGGCTACTTTTGAGCTGCACGACACTACGGATTCTGTGGGTTACCTGGGTGGATCTTTTGTCTGTGTACCTTGGAGTTTAGACTGTGTAGTGCGTGATGGGTGCTTGCCTAATCCACCCAACACTGTTCTAACTAACTTATTTGCTTTTACTTTTTGACAGGATACTCGATACTTGTGATCGAGAATCCTCAAGAGAGCACCCCTTCATATTAAGTAATCAGGCCGCAGACCCAAGGTCCACACTAGGCTAGGAGCTGCCTTGCTCCACCAGAATTCTGTACCTTTGCGCATCCCAGCTAGATTTTATTAACCCGGGTAGACATTAGCTGGATTAGATCATATACTCTTTTATGCATACCCATTATTTCTACACAAGCATTTTGAGGTCTAGGTTGCTGTAGAGAGACACAACCAGCATAGACCGGTTTAGGAGTACTACTTTTCGTAGGTGCACATTATACTGTTGCTTATACACTATACTTGTTTTAGCCTGCTATTTTGTGGTTCCATTTCCGATACGTTCTTCTTAGTAGCATCCGACATTATTCAGAAGATTCCTTGTTCGGTGCTTGAGGACTTTACAACACTTTCTTTCATAAAAGAGTGACAGATATTATTGATTAGAGTAACGTTAAGTAAACCTTATTCTTCTTGTTTGCATTAGATCACTCTTGTGATTTAAGTTAACTATCTTTTCCTTGTGTACCATAACTAAGCAACCATATGTTATAGGCTGTTTCAGAGAACATCAGCCTATAGTAGAAGCACATAGATACTGAGAGTTAAGATACCCCGCTATCGCAGATATAACTCTGGAGGGTATAATATGTGTTCTTTGTTCGACGGGATTATATATCAGGGGTTGGATCTAGCGTTTCCGTTGTTGCATTTATGCCAGTCTAGTCCAATGTATAAGAGCCACTGATTTATACGAGACCCGATCATAACAAATGGCGACCTAGCTCAGGATTTGATGAACTGACATATAATTGCAGGTTATTGTGCAGATTTTTCTCACAGTTTAGGCAGTGAACATTTGTTGATTTTGTGGAATATTTTTTGAGGTCATGCAAGAATTATTTGTTTAGCAAAGTAATATAGCACTTAAGCAGTCTCCGAGATTTTTTTTTATTGTGAATATTGTGGTATAAGAGTTTGGGGTACTTCTTTTTTGTGTATCAAAGTGAAAAATCTTCAGTGAGCATCATGTCTTATAGCGGATCAGTGCAGGATGAAGACACAGTACGTGATGTAGAAGCTGAGGAGCAGCAGCATGGGCAGGTTGTTAACTTGGTGAACAGTGAGGAGGATGCAAGGATTTTTTTTACAATGGCCTGTTACTTCCGACCGGTTGGTGGGTATGAATCGGTACGGTCTCCAGTGCTTAGCCGCAGCTATCGGTCATGTATGTACTAGTGGCATGACCAAGGATGACCTGATGACGTGTGTGCTGGGTTGGGTGACTGGCGTACGAGGTAGGGTGAGTGCTCAGAGCCCTTTGGCCGAGCCTCCCCTTCACTCGACTCCCAATCCTCCTATTGGAGTACCGACCCTGAGCACGCTTCCGCAGGTGGGTAGTGACTGGCAGGGTGGTTTGCCCCTGGGGGGATCACCGGGTATTTCTAACATCATTGCATCTCCTCCTCCTCCTCAAGGTTTGACCCCGGAGATGCTCTTTCAGCTCGAGCTAGCTAAGATAGAAGAGAGAAAAGAGCTAGCTAAGATAGAAGAGAGAAAAGAGCTGGCTAGGATGCAGCAACAGACGAGGGAAGCTGAGCTTAGGACTGAACTAGAATCTACAAGATACTGTGCCGACATGGATTTAGAGAAGTCTCGTGTTGAGACGACGGGACAGTGACTCGGTACTGGAAACCGTGCGCATGATCAGTCTCTGTCGCACCTTCTCAAACTGGTCCCTTTATTTGACGAGTCTGGTGTCACAGAGTTTTTCAATAGATTTGAGAAGAAGTGCCGGGAGCATCAGTGGCCTGAAGTTAAGTGGGCGGCCCTTGTGTCCTCTAGACTCGTAGGTAAGGGGCTCAAGGCTTACGATGCACTGCCTTTGGAGTCCTGCGTTGTTTATGAGGAGCTCAAGGAGGCTGTCCTGCGGGCATATGAGCTACAACCCGAGACATATAGGTTAAAGTTCCGGGGTGTAGGGGCGAGACAGTACCTTCTTGGAGCACGCCCGGGACCTGTCCGACGCTATGGGAAACTGGCTCAGATCAGAGAAGACAACTACGTTTGATGAGATGAAACAGTTGATGCTTCTAGAGCAGTTTTATAAGTGTACGGGCGGCGACTTGACTTTAAACCTTAAAGAGAAGAACCCAAGAACTCTCGTAGAAGCAGCAGAGATGGCTGATCGTCGGTTGTCACTAATTCGGGGGTGCGGCTCTGCACAGAGAAACGATGTAGGCGTTATGGAGCATTACCCTCCCCCTCCCCGGAATACGGACACACATAAATTTAAAAGCAATGACACCAAGACTGATCACAAACCTAGCACCGCCCCATTTAAGAAGGGTCAGGGGACTTTTACACCTCAGTATAAGTCCAAGGGGAAATTTGAGTGTTATCACTGTCACAAAGAGGGGCACATGGCAAAAGCTTGTCCGAGCAGACCTCCCACGGCGGCTGTGTCATTGGCTCGCAGCATTGGGGTGTTCCAGAAGTCTTCTGTGTTTGCTGGAGGCATAAGATCAGAGGATGGAATACCGCCAGTGAAGAAGGATCCGGAAGGCTCGAACCCTGTCCGCGATGCCTTTTGCGACCATAGAGGGCATGGCTGCGTGAAGTGGGGGGGCAAGAAGCACGGGGTACAGCTCTTGCGTGACACAGGTGCCTCTCAGACACTCTTGAAGAATTTCACTGGTAGACCCATAAACGCGGCGCGGGTAGTTGTGGTGCAGGGTGTTAATGCAACTAGGTCATACCCGCTTGTTAGAATGGAGCTTGAAGTTGACGGTGTGACTCGCGAACTGGATGTGGGAGTCGTGGAGAAATTGCCTGTTGGGGGCGTCGACCTCCTTCTCGGCAATGACTTTGCGGTGCCTGCTTCTAAGGTTTCACCCTTAGTCGTTGCCGAGGAGCCGGCCGACGTGAGTAGGGAGGAACAGGAGTGGGTTGAGAAGTGTCAGGTGCAACCAATGGCGTGTGTTGTAACCAGATCTCTCGCATCCAGGGAGTCACAGCCTAACCAACAGTGTTCAAATAAGCGGAGGAACGGTCACGAGAAGGTGCTGAAAGCTGATACGGTGGAGAGTCTAGTACCAGCAGCGCTTCTCGGGGACTCAGTATTAGCACCGTTAGTAGAGTCTGGAGAAGCACCACCACCTGTCACTGAGAGTGTAGAGGCAGGGCTTAAAGAGACTCAGAGGCAGCAACGGTATACACGGAGAGAGCAACGGGATGCAAAGTTCGATGTTGGGGGAGGGCATGAGTTGTTTCGCAAACACTTAGACAGGCTAGCTCCCTCAGATATTCGCAAATTGCAGCTAGAAGACCCGGAGGTTCTAAAGTGTAGTGACGGTGCTGTCGAACTTGAGAGTAGAGAACGAATGTTGCGTAGTCTGGAGTTGGCTGGCCGCAATCTGGTAGGCTCTTAGGCCCTCATGAAGGACAGGTACGACCACAAGGTGAAACTCAGGGCGTTTCACGTGGGTCAGGAGGTGTTGATACTACTCCCTCTTGTAGGTCACCCCTTATCCGCAAAGTACGCTGGTCCTTATAGGGTAGCAGAGAAGCTCTCGGACTTAGATTACCTGGTGGCCACTCCAGACAGGCGTAAGAGGAATCAGTTATGTCATGTCAACCTGATGAAGGAGTATGTGAGGCGCCCACCTGAGCCTCTCACTGTCCCCGTGATGACTTTCAGCAGTCAAGGTGGAGAAGGAGAACGGGACAGTCATGCGCAGGTGGATGACAACTGGGATTATCATGTTTCTGCAGATCAGTGGGCGGGAAACACGAGACAGGCGGCTCATGAGGCTTTGCAACACCTACCTGAGCAACAGCGTGTGGCTGTCGAGCGCCTATTCTGTTTATACCCTACTGTATTTGCGGAACACCCAGGCCTCACTACTCATGAGGTGCACGACGTTGACGTCGGAGACCACCCACCCTTCAAATCAGTGCCCTATAGGGTGCCCCCTATTAAACTTAACGTAACGCTGTTAACGTAACGCTGCAACCTAAGCCGGATGGCAAGGTGCGCTTCTGTGTTGATTACCGCAGGCTAAACGGCTTGACTCCCACCAACCCATATCCTCTTCCCCGGGTCGATGACTGTGTAGACAAGATTGGCAGGGCCAAGTTCTTGACCAAGGTGGACCTGGTAAAAGGTTACTGGCAGGTGCCTTTGTCTGAACGGGCGAAAGAGGTGTGTGGTTTTGTGGTGGATGGTGCTACATATCGTTGTAATGTCATGCCGTACGGTCTAAAGAACGAACCAGCGACCTTCCAAAGCTTGATGAACGAGTTAGTGGCTGACATTCCGAACTGTACTGTGTACCTGGACGACGTCATTATCTACGATGACGATTTCAAGAGCCACTGTGAACATGTAGAATCCCTATTTAAGAAATTAAGCGAGGCAAACTTGGTGGTCAACCTGGGAAAGTGTGATTTTGTGCGGGCTACCGTGCAGTATCTGGGGTTCATGGTGGGTTTGGGCCAGGTGTGCCCCCCACAGAACAAGATATTGGCTATTAACCACTTCCCCAGGCCGTCCACCAAGAAGCAGATCATGAGGATTTTGGGCATGATTGGTTACTACCGCCGCTTTATAAAGGGCTATTCTACTGTGCTGGCTCCTCTGACGGACCTATTAGCCAAAGATAGAAAGTTTAAGTGGGCGCCTGAGTGTGAGAGGGCTTTTTTGCTAGTAAAACACCTATTGTGTACTCACCCAATCCTCAGGGCCCCGGACTCTAGCCGACCATTCCAGCTGGCAACTGATGCCAGTGGTGTGGGGGCTGGTGCCATTCTGATGCAATCAGACGAAGATGGGCTGGAGCACCCAGTCAGTTTCTTCTCAAAAAAGTTCAACTCGGCGCAGAAGAACTATTCAGTAGTTGAAAAGGAACTGCTGGCGATTGTGCTAGCGCTCAGGCACTTTGAGGTGTATGTTCCAGCCTATGGACCAGTTGTGGTGATCTACACCGATCATCACCCCCTCAAGTTCCTGAATCAATTCCATAACCGGAATATGAGGCTGACCAAGTGGTCATTAATGTTGCAGGAATACAACCTAGACATACGCCATATTGCCGGTTCTGAGAATGTGATTGCAGATTGCTTATCGAGGGTGGAAGACCCGGGGTAGATCATCACAAGGGTAGCCTCCTACTTTGGTTTGATTAGTATGTTTACGTCTGGTGCTTGTTGGCTCGCGTGGGTAGCCCAGCGTATTGGGTCGTAAACTAGGAGTTGCTGTGTTGGTATAGAAGAAAAAACTAGGCTGCCCCTGTAGTGCAGCCGCCATAAACATATTAAAAATATAAAAATCCTATAAAAACTCTTTCTTTGATAGTTAAATTTTGTTTTAAGTATGTTATAGCAGAAATTCTGAGTTGTACTCCTCTCAGAAGGCTGGGCTAGTGAAGCTCGCTCTTATGAGCATAACTATGTAATTTAATCTATTGTGTTGGGAAGGGTTGTTCATTTTTATAATGTGTTATTTTGAAGAGAACTGTGCTTTACATTTCATTGTCGCTGGGTGGCTAGGAGTGGCGAATTTTGTATGGGTTCCGCGTGTCAGATTTAGAGCTCATAGTTGGAGCCTCTTAAAAAATCTTGGGTGGGGTGTGACGCTCACCGCTTCCCCCAGAACCGCATGGCTTACTCGCTAGGACTCGCCAGGGCACAGAATGTAGCTACAGACTACCTATCATTGTGTACTTTCCTTCTCGAGAAAGCTTGTGTTGCAGACAGTTCAGAACTGTTCTTTGTTTTCGTCTGTCACAATCCTTTCTATTTTATTTAGTCAATTGAAAGTATTGTGTTAAATAGTTGAATGATGGGAAGGCGAGCGGGAGAGAGAGAGAGAGAGAGAGAGACCAGGTGGTGTGACTTGGTGGTGAGTGTGGCGCGTGGCCGGCCCCCTTACATAGGCCTCGCGGGATTCGTTGCCTCCTGCCTAACACGGCCTACTAGGCGGCTGCTTACTGGGCGACTGTCGCGCGCCCTCGTGCCATTCCTGCGAACTGGGACTCCACCCATGCGGTCCCTGGAAATATCCTGGTCAGATCCGTCCCAGACAGCATACTCTAAGCATCTCCTGCGAACTGTTCCACACTCTTGTCTTAGAATCTTTCTCTTCTACTGCCTCTATCATTTCCACTACTTCCTCACCTTTTATTAATATCAATCCCCCTCTGGTTCCCTGCATCCACACCTTGAATTGGTGGCCAGACTGTATTATATGCTGGATCTCACATTTCTTATGTACTAGGCTAAGGTTGAAGATAGTCATTGTCTTTTTGGGAGATTGTATTGCTCGGACTGTCTCCATCAATCACTAATGTTTCTACAGGGTTAAATAATGCTAGACTAGGGATCAGGTACCTTGCTGTTGGTGTTTTCACTGTGTGTAGGCTACTTTTGAGCTGCACGACACTACGGATTCTGTGGGTTACCTGGGTGGATCTTTTGTCTGTGTACCTTGGAGTTTAGACTGTGTAGTGCGTGAGGGCTGCTTGCCTAATTCACCCAACACTGTTCTAACTCTATTTGCTTTTACTTTTGAGGGTCGCCAGGAGGATACTCGATACTTGTGATCGAGAATCCTCAAGAGAGCACCCCTTCATATTAACGTAATCAGGCCGCACAGACCCAAGGTCCACACTAGGCTAGGAGCTGCCTTGCTCCACCAGAATTCTGTACCTTTGCGCATCCCAGCTAGATTTTATTAACCCGGGTAGACATTAGCTGGATTAGATCATATACTCTTTTATGCATACCCATTATTTCTACACAAGCATTTTGAGGTCTAGGTTGCTGTAGAGAGACACAACCAGCATAGACCGGTTTTGTTAATAGGCGTACTACTTTTTCGTGGCGAGCATTATTACTGTTGCACCGCTTATAATATTCTTGTGTCCAATAACATTATAGGTCCAGCCTTTTTGTGTATTTAGCCTACACGTGCATTGTCCTGCCTCCTGCTATTTTGTGGTTCCATTTCCGATACGTTCTTCTTAGTAGCATCCGACATTATTCAGAAGATTCCTTGTTCGGTGCTTGAGGACTTTACAACACTTTCTTTCATAAAAGAGTGACAGATATTATTGATTAGAGTAACGTTAAGTAAACCTTCTTCTTGTTTGCATTAGATCACTCTTGTGATTTAATTAAGTTAACTATCTTTTCCTTGTGTACCATAACTAAGCAACCATATGTTATAGGTAATAGGCTGTTTCAGAGAACATCAGCCTATAGTAGAAGCACATAGATACTGAGAGTTAAGATACCCCGCTATCGCAGATATAACTCTGGAGGGTATATGTGTTCTTTGTTCGACGGGATTATATATCAGGGGTTGGATCTAGCGTTTCCATTGTTGCATTTATGCCAGTCTAGTCCAATGTATAAGAGCCACTGATTTATACGAGACCGATCGTAACACTTACCAAAGTACGCTTGCTGCGTCCTCCGAGCAAGGCCCTGGTGCATCACCGACCAAAGAAACAATGCGTTCTTCGAATGGTTTAGGCTTGCTGCGTCTTCCGAGCCTTCCTAAAAAATTGCATCCTCCAAGCTCTAGATAGTCGTTTCCTCGAAACTCTTGCCCGGTGTTGTTTCTGAACACCGCACCAGCACACTCGCATAGTGAGGAACCAGGGCGTATCCTTACATATGGTAAATTACCACCTTTCTTGAGTGTACCAGCAGCCTAGCAGATTAAGTCCAAGATACCAGAGAAGGCACCCAGACGAAACTTTAGCCAGGCCCCAGAGAACGTGCCTAAACAGCCAGACCCTAGAGAGAAAGCAGACAAAGAACAGATAAAAAAGCCCTGGTCTTACCTTGCCCTAGACCCCAGGGAAATTTAGACTTTCCAAGTTAGGAGCAAAGGTATAATTCTACTAAGTGCTATTATTCCCCTTGAATATCCCTTTTAATTGTAAACTCACACAATACACACTCTGCCCCTTTGCCATAATTCCACAGGACATATTTATTCTATAGTTGACTCTATGTTACTGAGTATATACAGTATATATATACTGTATATATATACAGGGTGTCCCAGGAGGAAAGGGCATAACTTTGGGAAATGATAAAACACGGTATTCTAAGCCTAAAATGTTCTATAACAAAAAGTCCAAATCTCAACCGTTAAAAAGATATTGAAGGTTTTATGTAGTGTCCTCCCCCGCCTCACTGTAATGGACTCTTCCAAGTCAGATAGTTTCCAACTGGTCCAAAGTGAGCTATTATATCTATACTTATTTTGCAACTTACAGATTTATAATATCTTTACAATAACATGGTAAAATAATTGCAATTAGATGGAGGTGTGGTAGGTACTAGGACAGCTAGGCCACCCTTGTGGGGAAATACTTAAGAAAATACCATTTTCAACATGCAATATCTCTTTACTGGTTGAGATTTGGAATATTTGTTATGGAACATTTTAGGCTTAGAATATTTTGTTTTATCATTTCCCAAAGTTATGCCATTTCCTCCTGGGACACCCTGTATATATCATGCCTACCTTACTGTAAATATTATATACAACACCATTCATTTACACAACATTCTAGTTATCCTCACTACCTCGCTCCATCCGTCCATTTCATGTCTGTTCTCTCTTCCAGGTTCCATTAATCTGTATCTTGTACATACTGTATATGCTTAACCTTTATTAAATGATACTGTATTTGGATAAGAACCTCACTTGAATATTGTTCATAATACTTGAATGTTAACCTCACCTATATATTGTTTGAAACATATATATATATATATATATATATATAAAACCTTATATACCGTGGCCATTTACTCTGTTCTAGTCTTAGTTTCCTAGTTAATACATCGCATCCCTAAAAGATTATTCTATGTACAGTAAGTAACCTGAAATAACTGCCAGGTACGTGGCCTTTTACTATTAAATGTGACATTACAGTACTGATGCAAGCATTTTGTCTCACTCCTGTGGCGAAAAATAATATGTTATTAGTACCAAGCTTGATGATACTATTGGTTTAGTAGGGCCTACAATTATTATAATTGTATATATTTTGTTTTTATTATATTATATTTATCAGGGTACGGTATGAAGATGTAATTCCGCGTAAGCCTACTTTTACATAGGACTATTTTAAAATCAATAAATATCTTGGTTTCAGTATGGGAAGCCTTGATATCGATGATGACCCGTATGGTTAGGGTTAGACTCGGGAGGTGGAACATGTAGTGGTGTATAGGTTGTATGTTGTGGTGACCGTGTGTGTGTGTGTGTTGACAGCTGTTGTAGGAAAGTGTGTGGAAGTGATAGTGGTGTAAGCGGTGGTGTTAATGTTTTTTGTCTTTTTTGCCATCCTTGTCATCGTGTTGGTGGAGACGATATGTTGGCATTTGAGTGTGTATGGGCATGTTGTTGGCTGTGTTGGGAGTGATAGTTTTGGAAGTACTGGTGTTCACAGTTTTTGGTCTTATATTTCCATTTGTGTCACTTTGTTGGTGGAGGTGGGATTAGAGGTGATGTTTTGTTATTAAGGGAGTCCACCTCGCACTTTTTTTTATCTTTCTCTCCCTCTCTCTTTGGCTTGTATCCATTCGGCCCCATTCAGCCTACTGTTTTAAGACGTTTACCCCTATCCAGGTGTCAATATTTTCCTGGCGAGTGGTAGAGCTTATATATGTTTTTGTTTTGACAGCAAGCTAAATTTGTAAATTTTTCGATAGAAAAATGTCTCCGGCGAAGCCAGATTTCTCCATACAATGCTGGCTCACTATCGCTCGCCAGGAAGAAATCGACACCTGGATGGGGATAAACATCTTAAAACAGTTGGCTGAATGGGGCCGAATGGATACAAGCCAGGAAAAGAGAGAAAAAGAGAGAAAGATAAAAAAAAAGCCGGTGACCCCCCTGAAGGTGTGGAAGGGTATGTTGCCAGGGAAGTGATGATTGATTTGGCGGAAGTAATAGTGATGTGTGTGGGGGTGTTTCGGGTTTGTCTTCTCTTTTCCGTCCGTGTCTGTTGTAATATATGCCTGGTATTGGACCCCTCAGTGTCAGATAGTGGTGATACTGATGGTGTTGACAGTGGTGGTGTCAGATATGATGGTGATACTAGTGATGTTGTCAGTGGTTGTTGGTGTGAGTTATGGTGGTGATACTGGTGGTGTCAGATATGATGGTGATACTAGTGATGTCAGTGGTTGTTGGTGTAAGTTATGGTGGTGATACTGGTGGTGTCAGATATGATGGTGATACTAGTGATGTTGTCAGTGGTTGTTGGTGTAAGTTATGGTGGTGTTGACAGTGGTGGTGTCAGATATGATGGTGATACTAGTGATGTTGTCAGTGGTTGTTGGTGTGAGTTATGGTGGTGATTCTGGTGGTGTTAACAGTGGTGGTGTCAGATATGATGGTGATACTAGTGATGTTGTTGTTGTTGTTGTTGTTCCCCAAGCTTCTGTCAGTGGTTGTTGGTGTCAGTTATGGTGGTGATACTGGTGGTGTTGTCAGTGATGGTATGATGATACTGATGGTGTTGACAGTGGTGGTGTTAGATATGATGGTGATATCATCACTAGTGATGTTGTCAGTGGTTGGTGGTGTCAGTTATAGTGGTGAAACTGGTGGTGTTTGCAGTGGTGGTGTCAGTGATGGCTGATGATACTGGTGGTGTCAGAGATGGTTGTGATACTGGTGGTGTCAGAGATTGTGGTGATACTGGTGGTGTTAGCAGTGGTGGTGTCAGTGATGGTATGATGATACTGGTGGTGTTGACAGTGGTGGTGTCAGTGATGGTTGTGATACTGGTGGTTTTGTCAGTGGTGGTGTCAGATTGTGGTGATACTGGCGGTGTTAGCAGTGTCAGAGATGGCATTGGTAGTATTGGTGGTAATGTTGCCAGTGGTGGTATTGGTGGTGGTGTTGTTGGCAGTGGTTAGGTGTTGGCAGTGGTGGTAGTGTTTGCAGTGATGGTAGTGTTGGCAGTGGTGGTGTTTTGGTAATGGTGGTAGTGTTTGCAGTGATGGTAGTGTTGACAGTGATGGCAGTGTTGGTAGTTGTGATAGTGTGGGTAGTGGTGGTGGCAGCGTCCAGCACCAGAGACAACCCTCTGTGCCTGTACCTCTTGCATTTTGTACATGCCGACCCCTCACACTCCCCTCATCGCACCCCCACTCCCACACCCCTTCTAATCCCAATTGATCACCTCCTTTTCTTTCACCCCATATTCTACATCACCTTTTTTCTCTAAATCTTTATCACACCTATCTTATTTCCCCTCCTTAATGGGAGACGGACCGCTTTTTTTTTTTTGGTCTATTAATTAATGTATTCCTTTATTTCTTAGTGTTCTCGCTAGACCTCCATCAAGCTTAGAAAAACACCCCCTAGACCCCCCTTCAAAATAAATTTGTACATGTTTCGGTAGAAAAAAAATCCGGCCAAAGGCCGGTTCCTCTTAAAATTTCAGGCTCGCTTACGCTCGCCAGGAACTAATCGACACCTAAATGGCACGAAAGGTCTTAAAATTGACAACTAAATGGGGCGAAAGGTCTTAAAATCGACAAACTAATGGGCCGAACGTCTTATAATCTCAAAACAAATGGGGCTTAACACGAGGGAGAAGGGGGACCAGAAAAACGACTCATCTCCCCTTAACCTCAATAGTCCACCAGCCTCACCTTAACCCTTACTCCTGATTGATCACCATTTTTGTTCCCCTATTTACCCATTCGTCTCTTCTTTCCAAATTCCAATTGATCACATCTCGTTCTCTCCCTCCATATTCCTACGTAATTCCAAATCCCCACAACCATCCTAACTTCTCCCATTAACCCGTTCAGTACCAGGGACGTCCTTTTTCATCATATTCTGGCAGGTATTGGACGATTTTATACAGCTTAGGAAGGACCTCTAGCAATAATA
>CM064502.1:50489714-50504714 GCA_032716605.1 Paralithodes platypus
AAACACAATATACCACTTCAGCTTTAATAATTTGCATATACTTAATTATTATTATATTTTTATATTCATTTTTAGGAGGAGCACTTTATTGACAAAGTTTCGGAGATAGCTTCTTCAGGTCACTTCACTCGGTCACTTACTTAGATACGATAGATAAGATAAAATGTTTATTGCCATTTCAGTAAATATATAGGATACATTAATTACAAACATATTAAATATGGCCTAGTCTGTTAAGCATAAGCTATAATACAACTTAGAGAAAATACAATCTATGATTAATCTCTTATACAATACATATAACATTTATATTTAGTTAGTGGTAATGTAAAATATCTTGTTAGAACACCTAATAAATGAGTGAACATTCTAGATGATGGCAATACTCACAATTCACTAAATGGCACCAGAAGCAATCACCCATTGTGCCAGATTCAAAATCTCTGAACAACAACAACAACAATACATAAACAAAGTGCACAACTTGAAGAGGGGAAGAAATGTCATTCTCTTGATTACATACTGTATATGTTCTCCGGCACCAGCTCAACACCTAGTTCAACCCCTCCCAAAGATGTGTCCATCTGTAACTCTGCAACCATCTGTAACCATTCATGTGGGGAGATTGTAGGCACCAATCGATCAGGGCTAGACCCAGGTGAGGTTATAGGCATGTGATAAAGAGTCGCTGGAACTCCTGTTTCATTTGCTTGGCCTCTCTTACTTATTTTCTTTGTGCATCATTTACACTGAGAGCAATCAAGCTAGCTCTCACAAACACCTCCTCCTCCTATCCACTTCACTACACTAAACATGCACACCACACTTCATTCCTCCACACCAAAATTAAAAAAAAAAATAAAATAAAAATGAATTCTAGCCCAGCCTCGGAGTCCCCAGGGGGAGGGACCATAAATGCCCCCACACCCGACCGACCATCCCCTGACGACCCCACACAATTACCTGGACCTCGGCCTGTTACTCTTTATATTAATTTCTGCAACATTCGTGGACTTTCCTCTAACTTTCACTCTGTTGAGCACCATCTCTCTTCCTACAAACCTGATCTTCTCTTCCTCACCGAAACTCAGGTGTCTGTAGCAACATCCAGCATCCCCTTCTCTGTATCCTCCTACTTTCAATATCCTAGTTTCAAAGCCAAAGGCGGATGTTGTGCATATGTGCACAACAAACTCACTTGCTCTCGTGTTCCCGATTTCGACTCCTCTGAATTCTCAACTTTATGGCTCAAACTTTCCTGTCATTCTCTTACTAAGTATTTCTGTGCTGTCTATCTTTCCCCTAACTCTACCAACTTTCCCAAATTCTTTGACTATCTAAACTCTACAGTGGAACACATTCTATCCATTTCTCCTTTCTCAGAAATCTCCATCTTAGGAGATTTAAACGTTCACCACCGCCAATGGCTCTCCTCTCACACTACTGATCCACCTGGTGAACAAGCCTACGTCTTTTCTATCCTAAATGACCCAGAGCAGTTAGTTCAGCAACCCACCCGTATCCCGGATCGCATCGGAGATCGGCCCAACATTCTTGACCTGTTTCTAACTTCTAACCCTTCTTCTTATCCTGTCGATCTTTTCTCTCCTTTGGGCTCCTCCGACCATAAACTTATCTCTGTCACCTGTCCTATCTCTCCAGTACGGCCACCCGATCCTCCTAGCCGGCGGCGCTTGTGGCACTTTGGCGCTGCCGACTGGGAGGCTCTTCGGCAGTACTTCTTTGATTTCCCATGGAATTATTTCTGCTTCCATGGCCGAGGACCCTCGGAGAGTGCTGAACGCATTACCGAGGTAATCCTATCGGGCATGGAAGCATACATTCCATTCTTTCTCTCAGACTAATGCTAAAAAATCTTGGTTTACTCACACCTGTTCTACTGCTGTCCGCAATAAGGAGGAAGCATTCAAACGGTACCGACGCCTTAAAACTCAAGACTCTCATTCTTCATATGTTTCTGCCCGGAATCAAGCCAAATCTGTTCTTCGACTTGCCAAACACTCTTTCATCAATAATAAATGCACTGAACTATCCAACTCTAGCTCTTCCCAAGCTTTCTGGCATCTAGCCAAAAACCTCTCCAACAATTTCTCTTCCTCGCCTTTCCCTCCCCTTTCCCACTCTGATGGCACAACCATCACTTCTTCCTCTGACAAAGCTAAACTCTTCGCTCAAACTTTTGCTAGAAACTCCACCTTGGATGATTCCGGTGCTATTCCTCCCTCTCTAACTTATGCCTAATATCCTAATCTCTTCAAAAGATGTACTTTCTACCCTCTCTGGGCTTAACACTAATAAGGCGTACAGTCCGGACGGTGTTCCTCCTGTTGTTCTCAAAAACTGTGCTTCCGTGCTGACTCCCTGCCTAGGCAAACTCTTTCGGCTCTGTCTATCCTCTAACGTCTTCCCTTCATGCTGGAAGTTTGCTCACATTCAACCTGTCCCAAAGAAGGGTGACCGCTCTCAACCCTCCAACTATCGTCCAATTGCTCTCATTTCTTGTCTTTCTAAAGTTTTTGAAACTATTCTTGCTTCCAAATTTCTCAAGCATTTCTCTTCTCATAATCTGCTCTCAGATCGCCAGTATGGCTTCCTTAAGGATCGCTCTACTGGTGATCTTCTTTCATATCTTACTAACTCTTGGTCATCCTCCTTTCGGGACTTCGGTGAGACTTTTTCTATTGCACTAGACATATCGAAAGCCTTCGATAGAGTCTGGCATAAATCTTTAATTTCTAAACTACCCTCCTTCGGTTTCTATCCCTCCATCTGTGCCTTTGTCTCTAATTTCCTTTCTGGCCGTTCCATAGCCGAGGTTGTGGACGGCCATTGTTCACTTCCTCACCCTATAAACTCCGGTGTTCCTCAGGGCTCTGTCCTATCTCCTATTCTCTTTCTAATTTTTATAAATGATCTCCTTAACTGTACCTTAATTCCCATCCATTCATATGCAGACGATTCAACCTTACACTACTCCATTACTTTTTCAGAACGCCCCAGCCAGCAATCCCTCAACGACAAACGTAATGAAGCCATACAACTCTTAAATTCTGATTTAAATACTATTTCCAATTGGGGCAGAGAAAACCTTGTTAACTTTAATGCTTCCAAAACCCAATTTCTCCATCTATCTACCCGTCAGGATCTCCCAGCGGACTATCCCTTATTCTTCAACAATACAAAAATCAACCCTTCATCTTCTCTCAATATTCTTGGTGTCTCTTTTTCTTCTGCTCTCATTTGGAAGGACCATATTACCAGTCTTGCTAAGGCAGCATCCCAGAAGCTGGGTGTGCTCAACCGCCTTAGGGGGTTCTTTTCCCCTGCACAGCTTCTTGCTCTGTACAGGGGCATAGTGCGCCCTTGTATTGATAATTGTTCACATGTGTGGGGAGGTTCCTCTCACACCGCTCTCCTAGACAAGGTTGAAAGGAAGGCCTTTCGTATCATTAACTCCCGTCCACTCACCAACTCTCTGCAATCTCTCTCTCTCCGCCGCAATGTTGCATCTCTCTCGCTATTCTATCGCTACTATAATAATCAGCGTTCCTCAGAGCTATCCCAGTGCATACCACCTCCTTTACGTAGGGCACGTGGTACCCGTCTTGCAACTCAATCCCACCCCTACTCTGTGCAACTCTCCAACCCAAGAGTGAAACGTTACTCTCAAACTTTCTTCTACTCAACAGCTGAGCTCTGGAACTCTCTCCCAGAATCAGTTTTTCCCGCTTCCTATGACTTAAATTGCTTCAAACTCTGTGTGTCCAGGCATTTTGGCTCGAACGTCTCTTGATTTTGGCCCTGTCACTCTTTCAACTATGGGGGAGGCACTCGCTATAGGCAGTTATGCCTTTTGCCTCCCTCAATCACATAGAAGAAGAAAAAACAAAAAACTCTCCAACCACAGTATAGATCTTCCTAGGCTTTCAGGCATCTAGCTATCTCTAACGATTTTACTCCCTCATCTTTCCCTCCACTTTTCCACTCCGATGGTACCACAGTCACTTAGTCCTCTGACAAAGTTCAAAGTTTTGTTCAAACTTTTGTTAAAAGCTCTACTTTGGAGGATTCAAGTGCTATTCCTCCCTCTCCACCTCCCTCTCTTTTACCTAAGCCTAATATCTCAATCTCTTTTTAGGATGTACTTTCTTCCTTGACTGGGCTTAATACTAAGGAGTACAGAACAGATTGTGTTCCTATTGTTGTACATAAAAACTGTTCTTCTGTGCTGACCCACTGCCCCGGACACCACTATGCCCAATTCAGCTGCATGGGCCCAATGGGGGGAAATAAAAAAATTGTCTGCTATTTTTCCCGCCTTTGGTTCGCACCAACCTAAATTTGTTGCCATCGAGTGAATTGAAAGTTTTAAATCGCAGTCATCAAAATATCACTGGATTTCTATAGTCATGAATGTTAACAGACATATTACTCTAACATTCTATTCAGTACATTGTCCAATATACAAAGTATTTATGATTAATAAAACATATTTGATTAGGCCCACAAAAACACATGGCAGTCATTCGAAAAATAGTCCTGTTAATATTTTAATAGATAGGTATCCATGTCCTAAAATTAAAATATGTATAAAAACTCGAGATGAACTTATAAAATAATCGTCATTAGCCACTTTACTGGATATTAGATTATACAATTATAAACTAGTTTCAGATCTGGCAAGCGCATCATAAATTGATGCCAGTGTTCGCTACCCATAATAGTCATTAAACGAAACTTCTCGGACAGTAAACATCTCTTCCCCACTTAACTTACTTTGTTAAATTTGACATTAGTTGTGCATCTATGTGCACATTAGCAGTAATGGTGGTAGATATTTGTTTCTCACAAATGGAAATCTTAATATAATGTGGATTATAGTCTTAATAAAGGTAAAATTTTCAGTTATAGATTGTGTCGTGCGTGCGTGTGTGTATATTCCAAGGTTGCCAGCGCACATCACATTTCCAAACTCGCCCAAAAGTAGCCCAATCACTTAATACCGCACAACAGACAATTTCAGCTATTTTAATCCTATCACACACATTTTCTGATATGTTTATCTTTAACAACAATGCATGCATGATACTATGAGTTCCCCAAATATAACTAGGCCTAGTCCCATATAGCCTACTGTATGAGTAGTGGCCTACGTGTCACATCATTTAAATATTAATGAAATACCACATACATTATTATCACAATCATGCACTCATCAAATCTGCATCAATGTCCCAATCCCCCCTCACAAACAATCACTTAATTAGGCTATTCAGTCACCACCACATAGGCTACCATACATGTATAGTACAGTCACCACCACATAGGCTACCATACATGTATAGTACAACCAACAGAAAGCCATGATGAACGTTTGTATGAAATGTAGCCTAGCTATAGGCTACTCAACACTCGACACCTCTACAACTTTAATAGTAGGGCCTATATAGAACCAGCCCAATTCCGCTTTCCTCAATGTTAGTTAGTTAGGATAATACTTCAGAGGCTATCCACCCCATCACACTGTAGATCAAGAATATAATATCGTTTGAAATGGAAACTCGTAAATCTACGCTTCTGAACGAATCCTAACTAGCCCAATGGTGCGAACAAAAGAAGACCTTGGCAACACTGTGTAACAGTACGTATATCCCGCCGCGGTCAGCTGACGACCTAAACAGTCGCCCGTCGAAAAGGCAGTGTTGTAAAATGTTTTGTCATCATCTTTTTCGAATTTTCTGCATCTCCACGTATGTAATTTGCTGCCTCTGTGTTCTATGACATTCTGATTCACATTGATTGATTCCCTGTCACTGGTCTAATAAGAAATATAGCCGGTAACATATTTAGCTGCCCGATTTGATAGTGGATTATAAATTGGTAACTTAAAAGCGCACGATAGCTTGTTTTGTAGGAAAGAAACTATAGTGCGCAGGCGCATACATTCAACCTGCCAAATTCTAGAGCTTCAGAATATAATACCGTATGTTCAGTCAATTTCTACTGAAACACGTATTTGTTAGTAACTAAAAAGGAAGTAAATACAATACTTCAAGGAGTATTACAATTTCGCCCAGCCTATTACACCACATTAGATGAAACTAAATGTCTTGTTCAGGAAGCTGATATTTATGTATCAAATTATGTTAATAATTATATATTCACTGCATTAACGAGTATATAACCATCATATAATGAATCTAGTAAAAATATACTACACAACTATGTGTCATAGATAGTTGCGAACTGTATTAAACCTCTTGTATCACGAAAAACCCCAAAACACCTCAATGGTGCATCACACACGATAGTCATTTGAATAAGACCCCCAGCGCCACCTGGATTTTTAGTACAGTTTTACCTCATTCAACTGCTAGGCCCAACTTCAACGTTCAATTCCCCTTTGAATCCATCTTAGGCCTATTCATCCACTTAGTCAAAATTAACTTACTGGTCCAATTTAATCCATTGGTCTAATTCCACCACTTGGTTCAGTTCGACCGTGTGACCCATTCAATCACTCTACGAATTTGACCCAATTCAAATACTTGTCCCATTTCGACTGCCCGGTTCAGTTCGGACGAATTTAGACGATATTTGCTCATGTCTGCATGCATGGCTAAGATATGTGCTCTACTGAGTATTCTTGTTGCTGCTGTGATACGCATGATATTTCCTGCCATCACCTTTTCTACAATCTTAAATTCTCAAGTTCCTTAGGCGTAAAGTGTCTCTGTAATATACTGTATCTTTGGTGCCGAATAAACCTCTCTCTCTCTCTCTCTCTCTCTCTCTCTCTCTCTCTCTCTCTCTCTCTTTCTCTCTCTCTCTCTCTCTCTCTCTCTCTCTCTCTCTCTCTCTCTCTCTCTCTCTTTTTTTTTCTGGCAGTACACACGTGGCCGGGATGACAGGGGTGGGGTACAACAGGACGGGAGCTTGTCAGAGGGTCTGGGTAGACAGGCAGTGGATCTTCCCCAGTCATCCATAGCACGCCCCACCACTGGGTATTTATATAAACAACAGTGGGGTATTATTACACACTTTCTTGAAGGGGGCACGAATACTTTCTCTCTCCATTCCAACTAACGGATGATTACCGTGAACACCTTGTTAGGAACTCTTAAAGGAGGGTGATTATCGGGTTTCTATTCTTGGTAATTGCTATGATTTTGTATAAATGAATACGATGGATATTATTTGTTACGTAAGAACTACTTCCAACGGCGGGCGGGTGTGTATTTATGTATATGTGGTGGTTACATTATTACAATGTACACTTGTAAGGTACACTTTAACAATCTCCCTATCCTTTGGACTTGGGGTTTGCCGTTCAGCATTTAGAAATAGAGTTATCTCAATCTCATAATTACCTCTCCAAAATTAGTTTTCTGCCCACAGCTCATTCAAAGACAACTGCAGAGGTTGAAGTAAGTAAACTAAAGGTTTCTAAACACCCCTGATGGTCACAAAGGCTTTAAAGTATCCCAGAATAGGCTCAAATGGCGTCCTTAAGTCCGTTAAGTAATGCATAGTACACTTCATGGTGAAAACAACACAAGCCGCATAAATATCTTCGTTATATGTATATAGCTTGAAACAAATCCTATACATGAGCAGATGATATAGGGTTTCCAACATATTCTGAGCACCATTGATAAGCACCGTAACTCAGAATTCAACTAGTTCCAATTATAAGTAAATCTATAGCAATAAGAAATGTCCACAAAGAATGAATGTAAAATCTAAGTGTGTTGATAATCTACAGTATATAGTTAAGTCAAATATTTGTTCAAGAGATAAAACTGGGATTAATCATGGCTAGAAAACAAAAATACTATATACTATATATATATATATATATATATATATATATATATAAATATATATATATATATAGAATATAGTATATATATAGTATATATATATATATATATATATATATATATATATATATATATATATATATATATATATATATATATATATAAATATATATATATATATATACCGGTATATATATACAATAAATTCGACTATATAATGATAAACCTATCAACACTAATATCACATTAGGCAACGTTCCTAATTCTGCATTCATGATCCTTGAATGGCATATAAAACATCAAATAGAAATACAGTACAACTTAATCTTTGGATAACAAAGTATCATAGAATACAAAAATAGGGATGGCATAAAAAAGAACTAGGTTTAACAAGGTCATTAAATTCTTGACCTGATCGAATAACTATCATCGTCTCTTTTTAATAAGAGACCAATAGACCGATAACACGCTCACATCATGAACATCATAAAACCTCAACAATAGAATAAGTAACACCCCGTTCTTAACATTAATTATCAATTACAAACCCCAATGTACTTGAATAAACTAATGAAAGCATATGGTCTTCCCGGGATTTGAACTCAGGACACCACACCCAGAACATAAGCACCTAAACCATTACACCACCAAAGAGCATTGAGCGTGTCTGAGAGCATGGTGTAGACGCCACCAGGTGCTGGCTCCGACACCTTAACGACCAGGGGGCACACACTTACCACGATCATGGCTTAACACCTGCTTAACAGACATGTGGAACTCTGTCTGTCCGTGTGTGTGTGTGTGTGTATGTGTGTGTGTGGGTGTGTGTGTGTATGTGTGGGTGCGTGCGTATGTGTGTGCGTGTATGTGGGTGTGTGTCATCAGGTTAATGTATGAATTAATCAGTATATCCTGTGTGTGATAGTACAAATAATACGGTATATGCTGCTAACTGGTGTGTGAGAGGGAGAGAGAGAGAGACATACGTGACAGAAACGCGGGGAGTGTCTCTTAACGACTGAACAAGACACGGTAATGAGGAGGGAAGAAGGGATTAACCAGTTCGTAGATGGTAAAACTCATGTTAAAGGGAAGGAAAACGATCACTAACTATTGACGACGCAGTACCTCAAGTACTTAAAGTAGTCAAGACAAGATGAAAAAGTTACTTATAAGGTCAAGTTAAGGGGAGGTTTGTATTTATTTGTATTTATTTGTTCATAAATGTATTTATTTATTCATTATTTTAGTTCCCTCCCAAGACCTCCATCAAGTTATAATACTGTAATACCCCCCAAGACCCTCCTTCAAGATCAATATGTACATCAGTAAAAAAAAAAACGGCCGGTTCCTATTAAATTACAGGCTCGTTATCGCTCTTAAAAATCACCAAACTAATGGAGCTAAACATGAGGGAGAAGTTTCTTGAGGCAGCCATTTTGCAGTATTGTAGCTTTATTAGTCTCTCTACATGGTGCGTACCGTTTGGTGATTGTAATATGTGCTACTGTCTGTCATAACTCCCCTTTCTTGTGTTGGCCGCTTCGCGTTATCAGTTAATAATTCGAAACAATAACATATACTGTATATTATAACACGATCACTAGCTTCGTGGTGGTTGCAGGCGAATCCTGTAATTCTCACTGGTCCCGAGGGATTCGGCTGGCGTGGGTGAGGTAGTTGGTTGGCGAAAGGGGAGGGGAGGCTTGGTTAAAGGAGTGGTGGGCAGGCATGGGAAGGCCGTGCATCTAATACAATGAAATGAAAAGGACAATTCTTGCTGAGGCTCAGGAAAGTGGCGTCATGGTCCATGTGGAGCGTCACATGGTCCATGTGGAGTGTCACAAGGAGTAGGATGCTCCACGTGGAGTGTCCTGGCCAAGTGCGTGGCATGGGAATCATGTGGGGCATGGTTCGAGTGGCAGGGAACTTGTAACTAGGTTTTTTCAGGAACAAAAGGGCAGATACTGCTACTTCAGAAACATGAGGAGGAGCATTGTTTCTTCAGGAACAAGGGGTTTTGGTTAGAGAGGCAGGAAGCTCGTTTATGGGTTTCTTCAGGAACAAAGGGAAATACTGGTACTTTGAGAATACAAGGGGGAGTAAAGCGACTACAGGAACAAGGTGGTTTGGTTGGAGAGGCAGGGAGCTCATCTCTGGACTTCTTCAAGAACATAGGGGGAATACTGCTAATTCAGGAACAAGAGGGAGGGTGGCTGATACTTCAGGAACTGTTTATTTCAACGAGTCTTCCTTCCAATCTCTGAGGGTGTGGGGAAGCTCTTCTTTCCACTCCCGACTTAGTTGTTCGAAGTACTCTTCTTCCCTGGTGTCTTCTGCAGAGACTGTAGCTCTTTCAGTTCGGGGCATTCGAGCAACAGAGTTGAATCTGTTGGTAGTTGCGGCAGGCAAGATATCTTTCTCTGAACTAGGGTTGTCTGTTTATTTTTTTATTTTTGATAAATAATCTCACTGGTCACCAGTGCCATCCACTAAATCGGTTTCAATCGCTGAAGCCCTTTTGCTCTCGAGGGATAACTATTCGTGTAGGAGCCGGGGGAGGGGAGGGCTTAGTCCGAACAACAGAAAGCTCGGCTCAGGTCTTCTGTCACTCTGAGGGCGGGTCTGGGGTTCATAAGGCTCTATCCCGGATTGAGTAGCCTTCTTCCTGAACCAGGTTGGGCGAATCGGTGACATGGGAGGTCCTTACAACTTCTCCTTTGATCCGGGTTGATTAGCAAGCTTCCGGGGTCCGATAGTGCTGGGTTGGGTGGGCACAGATATGGGGGATGTGTCAGGTGGTGCATCCTCCTTGGTAGGGTTGGGGGACGTCTCTGCTGGCCGATCAGGTGTCGCGGGGTCTCCAGCCTTAGGTTCATGAGGGGTACAGGTCCTTGGGTGGCTCTGGGTTCATCCTACTCCTCTTCATAATCTTCTATGTCTTCTAATCCCTCGCAGTCCCTTTCGAGGACTTCCTTTACTGACAACATCAGTGGGACCTGGATTGTACCTTAGCTCCTTCTAATCTTCTGCTGCTTTGTAGGGGGTCATTCTTCTTGAAATAAGACGCACGCAAATCCTTCGCTGTTAACGATGGGGGTGGGGGGGGGCTTGTATTGTGGATTTCACCCTTGGTCTCGGGTTTTTTCTGTCGAAGAATCCTGAGGATCTCGCCTAACAATATATAACTTTGTTTATATATGTATAAAATTATAGTATATATTTCATTAACACTAATACAATTGAGTAAAATTTGTAACTTTTGTACCAAGATCCATCAACAGCACCAACCATACCCATGTAACCAGTGATAAGAATGTCTCAGCCACATTTTTCACCGGATTTAAGAAGCTTGGTTAAGTCTGTAACATGTAGTGGGTGCTGTACGTGCTCTTATAATGCTCCCAGGATTAACAGTACAGATAAACCACAAGGACACCTTTTGTGTTGTCATCATGGTGCACACTCACTCACTCACACTCTTTTTCATTATATATATTTCTTGTACTCGCTAGGAAAATAAAACTAGCTTTAGTCTGTATTCCGAGACATCTTCAGGCAGATAGAGAAGAAAAGGTAAGAGTCAATTTATCCGTGACAGTTACCAATTAGTAAGAAAAAAATAATTAAATCTCGACTAGAACCACAAAGCAACACATACTTAACCCCTGTCAAACGGGGATATTTGTAACTTCTACTACCTGGCAGGCTGGCATATTTACCCTAAAAGCGCTTCATTCCATGCTCTTTTTCATGCATAAACATAATTAACAAGAGCCAGAGCGTAATACAATTATGTATCCGTGAAAGGGCGATAATAGAGCTTTCGAATGACACCTGAATCATCTTAGTACGACCACGGGTTTGCTTACAACGATGTTGCAACACGAGGGCAAAAACCCTAAAATACGGCAATTTCATCAGAATATCCTTGGCCTCGAGAGGCCGGAGATGTGGAGGGGTGTGGTGAGGCTCCCAGTTGCCTCACTCGGACCATGCCGAGCAGTCAAGAGCCCGCCTGCCGTCCTCCCAACGCGTGGACTCTCTCTCAGAGCCGATAATGTGCTCAAAATCCCACCCGAATATTGTCGGGACCCGCTGGTTAGGCCATAGTTCTCTCACCCGACAATTGTCAGGACCCGCGGCTTGAGTTTTAAGAAAATTAAACAGCGATGAAACAAAATAACACCAACACATATACTAAAATTAAATAATATAGTTAGAATAGACAACAATTCAAATAATAAGATATATAAACAGGTTGGCACACACATAGTATATCACCCATATATCTCTCTCTCTCTATATATATATAATATATATATATATATATATATATATATATATATATATATATATATATATATATATATAACCCATAGGGTGTCTGACAGAGAAAGTTGGTGGTAGCATCCCTAGGTTTTCTGATAGGACACTAAAAGTCGAATTCATCCAAGGTATTATTGTAGAGAACCTATGTTGTAAATCTTATAATATTCGGTAAAAAAATAATGAAAGTTATCCCATACGCTGCTGTCAGACAGAGAAATTTGGAGGTAGCGCCCATAGATTTTTTGGTGAAAAGCTGAAAATCGAACTCGTCCAAGGTCTCTAAGTAGTGAAGCTATGTTAGAAGTCTTATCAAAATCAGTGAAGAAATAAAGCCGCTAGAACGATGACCAGGAAAGTTAATGCACAGATGAACGGTGATAGGACGTTAAAAATCGAACTCGTCGTCTTATTGTACAGAAGCTATGTTGTAAATCTTATAATATTCGGTAAAGAAATAATTAAAGTTAACCCATACGCTGCTGTCGTCAAGAGAAATTTGTGTGGTAGCGCCCCTAGATTTTTTGGTAAAAAGCTGAAAATCAAACTTGTCCAAGATCTCTCAGTAGTTAAGCTATTTTATAAGTTTGATCAACATCAAAAGGTATCAAAAGGTAACATCAGTGAAGAATACAGCCGCTAGAGCGATGACAAGGAAAGTTAACGCACGAACGAACGGACGGAGAGTATACCATAATACGTCCCGTCGACGACAGCCGTCTAAAAACAATCTAATGGATTCAAATTATGCGTATAGGCCTATACCGAAATGTTTTGCTTACGGGATGGTTTGAAAGGTTTTTATTAACTCAGGCGATCCTGCTGGGGTATAAGAGTACATAAGTTACAATCAATTTTAGCTGTGTGGTGAAAAGGGTAATACATACATGTTTACAGTTTATTCTAACATAGTATCAATTCCTGGTCCATTATAATATAATAACAGCTATAAATGTAATCCTTACAAGGTCAGTTTCCAAGGCAAGAGTCCATCTTAAACATTAGTCAAGTGAAGAACACAATAACACATGCTAGCAGCAGGTGACACTCTTGGTACTAGAAACAGAGGGTGGATTCCCAACTCCAACACCGTAGATACGGTACTGTGAAGCTCCAGGCTCCAGCACAACCTTGCCACCTCTATAATCCATGTGGTAGTGTTGAGAGAAGCAACTGGTATCAAATACAGGGCTATTACGCCATGCTGATGTCTGTGTAAAAAAAATATATATATATATAATGTGTGTGTGTGTGTGTGTGGTGTAGGTATAGTGTTGAGAGGAGCTGTTTCTGAGAGCATGCTGGGTTGCTCTCTGTTGTGAGGCATGACAAATATCAGTAAGAAAAGACAATTCAGAGGAAACAAGGGTTCCAACAAATCAGCAGGAGAAGCCTATTCAGAGGAAACAGGGGTTCCAACAACTCCTTACCATATATCTACAGGCCCCCCGGACGTACTTCCCTGTTCGACTGGTGCCTACAAGCTACACTTATTAGAAAATAGGGGCAATATAAGAAAATAGTGGATTAGTTTGATGTGGTTTGTTTGATGTGAAGTAGTGATATTTGGTGGTGCTTGGCATGGTGACAGCATATATGGAATTTAGTGACTAACAAGCATTCTCAGTAGAGCACATATCTCCACCATGCATGCAAACCAGAAAAAAGTGTCATATAATTTCGTTCAGTGTTGGGTTGTTTTAGTCCATGGCCTATGCAATCCACGATTAATTTAATCCTTGACTGATATGGGCAGAGCTGACTGGTCGAGTTAGTGCACTGTCATTTTGGTTGGTGGCAATTTTCATTTGTGGCTAATGTGGGCCGAGTGATATGATTGGTCGGTCTGAAACTTTCCTATTTTGGTCCATGGTTAGTATGGTCTGTAGCTGATTTGGTTTATGACCAACATTAATATGATTGATATTAGGCAAGTGACTATTTTGGTCTGCGGACATTTTGGTCCATGGCCATTATGGGCCAACAGTATAATTTAGTGATCGATTTTGGTCTCTGGCCGTTTTCATCTATGGTTCCCACCCCCGCCACCCTCCTTCTACCGTTTTGGTTCGGTTTGCAGGTGATTTGGTCTGCAGTTATTTTCGTCCGTAGTCAATTTGGATAGAATGGTCGTAGAGCCAGATTTAAGCTATCCAATGAATGCAGAATCCAAATCCCTAAACCACCAATAGGGTCATCCAATCTTTATAATGTATTTGTGTGAAGTCCTTAAGTAACCAGAATATCTAATAGTGACAATCGACAAATAGGCCTAACTTTTCATAGTCAATTCTGGAAAAATGTTTATGTCTTGGTTTCACTCCAGTGGTGATGGTAACACATGTGGTAATAAAAGTTATGGTGACAATACATATGAAGTTAACGGTTACTAACTAATGGTGACAGTGTTGACGATAATGGTGGTGGTAAATGTGTATGTGTGTGTTACAGTACACAGGCAGGCAGATAAAGAAAGAGAGAGAGAGAGAGTTACATATATTTACATAGATACATAGATTACACCGACCTTGCGGTCCCTACTAGGTAGTCCGGACTTAATGCTAAAATAGAATTTGCTACAAGTGGAAGGCAAGGATAGCAATGAAGAAAGCACTCTCTCCCCATCCACCTTTACCTCTACGATGAGAGTAAAGCTGTAGATATTATATACCTTGATTTTCAAAAGGCCTTTGACAAAGTTCCCCACAAACATTTACTACTAAAACTAAAAGCGCATGGAATACAAAACGGTGTGTTGAAATGGATAGAAAATTGGCTCAGCGACAGAAAGCAGAGTAGTCATAAACAGTAAGGCATCTAAATGGAC